>JAZGTI010011137.1:0-16940 GCA_036877585.1 Botia kubotai
TACATCCTCCGTCCTACACAGCAACACGGATGCATGTGGCTTATTTTTACAACACATTTGTTGAGGGCGGCACAGTGAAAATGTTTTTAAATAGTCGCAACATTCGTGCATTTAATGTGCCGACTTGCTGAAACGCAGGTCAAGAATCTTGTTGTAAACTTGAACGCGTAGCAAGTTTGATTGACATGTTTTGCGAGCACGCGACTCGCACGGTGAGCGCGAGACACTACGGCGAAAACATCACGCGAATTTATTTATATGTAATCAAAGGGTGTGTTTCATTGGGAAGAGTCTGAAATACATACTACTTTTTAAAGCATACTAGTGTGGTTGTATTTCGCATGCTGAATTACGCGTAACATGTTTTGTCCAGACCAACACTGGCAATGTACGCGTCAGCTTGAATGAAGTACTCGACACATGCGCCGACATCCATCCGTACTTACGGCGTTTGCAATGTTTCTGACAGCTTTACGACGCAGGCAGTGCGCTTCGGTTATCATTGAACACGTTGGATGTTGTTGCGGCTATATGAAACGAGGTAAAATACGCAGTCGTGGTCAGCTCAGTGAAAAGGAGGGCGCGTATGTGGCTCCCAAAAATCGTGCTCTCCTCCCATCACGTCCTGCACTTCTTGTGGTCACCTGTTATAGCCTTGTGGTTAGAGGCGCAGATTTACTGGATCCCAGTGGCTTCAAATTGATTAACTAGTACTAGCTGATTTCAGTATTGACATCGTAAGTAACATATTACTTTATTTATAATTGCAGAAATATACAGCATTCTAACTGTATGTTGTCCAGGTTTCCATAGCTGAAATTGCACCCAATTCTATGAAAGGTTTACAAACGAGTTGAGTGGAGATTAAGAGTTTATAAGAGTTACTTTGCTTCATCCTGGAAAATGAATTAAAAACACATTATGATAACAGATAATAAAAACAACATAAAATAGCATTTAACCCATTCGCTTAAATTTAATCTGAGACTACAGAACCACAAACACATCAAATCAAATAGTTTGGTCACTGGTGATAAGTGTATCCTCCATAAACAACACAGTGGCGTTCCGACACGTATCACATGACATGTACAGTGTGTAAAGTATGCTCATAATACTCAATGATACCTTCAAATACAAATACAGTAGGTAGGCACTTTATAAATGTGAATGAGATGGTGCCTAGTGCATTTTCTGCCTGAGAGTGTTTTACTTGACCGGTTGAGGCTTGTCATGATCTGTACACTGCAGTGTGTCAAGAGAGTTAGAGGTAAAGAAGGGTGTGTGGGAAAACATGAGTGTGGGAAAGTTGGGTTGTGCTCCTGGAGGTCCTACAGTAATCATCACTATAATGCCCAGCTGGGGAGCGCTGATGACTATCCTCAGAGCACTGTCAGAATTTCACACTTGGCTTGCATTGTACTGCTGCCTCTCCTCTGTGGATAGAGGGCTAACATGTTAAAAGTTGTATACTTATCAGTCCTGCCCTAGGACGCTGTACGTGTGTTAGCAAACTGAATTACCGAGGGTGTTTTCTCATGCATTAATTAGAGAAAGATTTCCCACAAATTAAGATGAAGTAAACAGTGTCGTCCCAAGGGAATCGTGTTTCAGATGAAACAACATGAAACGGGATGGCGTTTGTGAGGCATTTGAAACGTTGAAATAAATTGAACGATTTTGTAAGAGATTGCACGGTTTGCATTGTGAAACATTGTCTACAGCCCTAAATTCTCACATTCCTTGCATGTTTTGTTTCATCTGTCAAGGGCACGTTTGTAGTTTTTTGTACAATACAACTGACGAAAGATCAGACAGTAACTTTCTTATGCTTTGAGCTTCTGAAGATGAGCAAATGTAAATTGGAACGAGGGGAAATAGTCCAGAGATGGTGCGAGGTGCGCATACTGTTCAGAAACAGGCTGACGATGCATTTATCTATATGAAAGCAAACTTGTTTTTCTCCTGAAACATAATCCGGTCAAAAATAAAGGTCTCTCTGTCAGTCTTCATCAGAGAGTGTGTAAGAGACAAACCACAGCTCTGTGCTGAACAATGTGCTGCCTTCAGGGAAATGATCTTGGGCTGAGCCGTGGGGAGGTTTTTCATCAGTATAAAAAACACATAATATTGTGATGGTGTACCAGTGGTGTACTGGTTTTGCTTCAGACCCAGATTTTCCATTGGACATCGAGTGGTCACTCAACCCTGTACTCAGATTGTTTATCTTGCGAACATAAACAAAAACATCCTTAAAACATTGACATTTTTGAGCGTATTAGGATTACAATGACAAATTAACATGCTTACCTTTATACAGTAGCTAGTGAGTGTTTCTGTTGTTTTATAACGTCTCTCTTGAGATGTTTTAACTGTGTGTAGTAGTGTCAGCAGCCAGTAATGTATTGCACAAAACACATGTTGGTGGGTGTGGCTTTTATTGCTTGTGAACCTGTTATGTATTTTGCATTTATGCATTTGGCAGATGCTTTTATCCAAAGCGACTTACATTGCATTATACTACACATTGTTTCTGAGTATGTGCAATCCCTGGGATCGAACCCATGACCTTGGCCATGCTCTAACCACTGAGCTACAGGAAACCTGTTATGTATTTAAATGTAGTCTGTCATTTTCTTTTACTTTGTACAGTTTTGGTTATTTAAGGATGATAACAAAAAAATCTGCCTAATTGGAGCTTCTACCAACTGACAGATTCTCTACAGTCACCAGCAAAAGATAATAGTGTTTTGTCCTGTTTATCTTATCATACTGACTATGCACAGTAATATGATTAGTTGCAATGTTTTATTTGCATTTAGCATTGTTTATCCTCCCTGTTGTTCCTGTAAGACTGACCGGCCCTTCCAGACCTGTAGGCTTTTTTGAGGTCATGACCCGCCTGTTATGAACCACTAACCTATGCCATAAGTTAGTTTCTTGATATGAGACATGAATTTCAATGCCGCAATCACATTAAGCAGAGACAGCTGATAGCAGTGTTGAAGATAAGTTTATGATCCAGTCCAATCGAGTTTGGTTTCCTGTTTGTTCTCAGCTTCTTGGAAAAACAGAGATATAGTGGGTTTTCTGTTTTTACTCTGTGTGAGAATAAGAAGCAGATAGGCAGGGGATTTTGTGGCTGGAGTTTGTGGTGAACTTGTTTTAGAGATTTCTGGCACAGGGGCGAGCGTGCTCGGTTGTTCCCTGAAAGGGGCGGAACGCGGGGTGCAGTGGAACTCAAAAGCTTTCTTATGCGATTAAGCAGCTTCTCATGAAAGCTCCCCAGACCTCAGAGACGTGATTTTACAGTCGTCATTTGGATTATTGCAATTAGGACGCAGCCAGCTTTTTAGTATGCTAGTCATTTCATTGTCCTTCGGGTTCCTGGGAAAAATGTTAAGGGAAAGTTATTTAAATTTGTGGTTTTAATGTCAAACATTAGGTCCCCTAAACCATGCCAGATTATCAGTATGTACAGTGTTCTCAGGGTGGTTTATATGGTGATTTTTTTCATGTCAAGAAGGGAAAAGCAAATGAGATAAAGTAATTTTTGCTTTCCACTTGAAAGCTATATTGATATATCTTATGATTATATATTATTATATATATATATATATATATATATAAATGATGCATGTAAAGGGAGAAAATGCTCTACTTAATACTTGCCAATGAATTATTGTGACATACAAGAACCAAAAGTCTGGGAATGAGAAATTCCCAAGGCTAAAAAAGAAAGATTTGAGAGCAGATTTATGTTTGAGAGTCATGTTGTTTGTAACGTCAACAAACGCTCGCAAGTGGAACATGATTAAATGTGTTTTCGTTGTTTTCGCTTTACTTGACAGCGGACGCGGTGCAATAATCTGAACACGTTTGTTTGTGAATACAAGGTATGTTTCTGCCACTTGCACGGTGTGCACACATATATAATACAAGTAGGGCTTATAATGCACTGTATGTAGAGTATTTGAGTTTGATGAATGAAGAGGCGTGAAATGGTGTCGCAGAAATGAGAAGGCAAACAGTGTAAGTCAACAGCAGCTGTCTTACCGTAATCCAAGTGCATGCTCCATTTGATGACAAATGTGCTCCTTTCTTATCGTGTGCTGCTATATATGTCTTCTCCATAAGTGTCAAATGCAAATGGCGAGGGAGGGGCGAGAAAGAGAACGTGAGAAAGTGTGACACCAACCTTTGGGGTGAGGGAAGTCTTCTATCAAACTGCATCAAATCTCGGTGGATTTGTTGATATTATAAGTAATGTAAAAATAAATGTGGAAAATGACATGTAAAATGGGCCTTTATTTCAATATAAAATTAATTATACTGTCTGAATTGGGAAATGTTTTTGGTATTGTGTGTGTTTGTGTGTATAATATAGTATACATATTAGTAACACCTAATAACACTTAATTTAATTACATACAAAACATAATTACATAAATATGTTATGTAAAAAAGTTTCATACAAAGTGATCCAAAGAACTCCTTGAAACAATAAAGGAACGAACTGTACACCGCTCAACCTCTAGCGTTCAGCTTTTTGGAGCGCGCTCGGTCCTGTCCAGGCCTTCAGCACCTGCTCCTTCCTGTGGGCGCCCTTCAGAACAGACGAGGTCAGCATGAGGAACCAAGATCAGCGCTGTCACCAGAGAGACTAATCGTCTTCTTCCCTAAGGTGCTGTCAGTGGCCAGGGAAAGCTTGAGCACCGTTGACCTTGAGTCCAGATGCGTTTAATGTGCAGAAGGTGCTTCTCAGCACATGGTGAACACTCAGCTGCATGAAAACGATGAATGTCCCTCCCTGAGGAGATAAGAGTGCATTTCCCAAGGTGCTTTTGGCTTCACTTGCAGACTGTGGGATCTGAGGAAGATCTGTCTGCTTTAATGATGAACCATCTGCTTAAATACTCGATAGACTCGGAGTACTTATCCCACAATACTAACAAAAGCGGATGATTCTTTCAACTGTTATTACTCCGTAGGGTTGGTGTGCTGGCGACGGCAGGCGTGCACATGAAAAATTAGCCGCGGCACTCCGCTTGCTCTCGGCCCATCTGTGGTACATAATCCAGCATATTTAGGGTGGTTTGGGTATGCTCCTTATTCTCTCATGATCAATAACCCTCTAACTGTTTAATTGGCCATCAGTCAACGACAGAGTAGAGTTAAACCCAGAGGTGCTCAATCCCTGCCTTTTATACAAGTCCTCTGGGCCCTTTTGTAGCCTTTAAGATTGCCTAAGTCACTTCCAGGGGAATGTTATTTGTATGCGCCTCACACGTGTTCCAGAAGGCTTTCGCAAGGGAGCGTCGTCTTGACGACTACCGTGTTGTAGGTTAAACACTCAGCCACCCCATAATACAAGCAGGGCGGTGCGTCTTTTTGAACCACGTAGCATCAAAAGTAATGGCGGTGCATCATATTGATATTTTGCCCACTTCAAGGCTAATGGAACTCTTGCCTGTTTTCTGCACACATACATTGTACGGGCTTCTGGATGGGTTTTGTGAGGCTCCATGTACTTGACAGACCTTCATGTTCGGTGACTTTGGAGCAGCTGTCTGTGCATATCTTGGCTAACCTAAATTTCAGGATCTGCTTGTTTATAATAATAAGAGGAAACAATATTTTGGAAGATTTGCCATGCTAGACTTCTCTATGTTAATGCACACAGCTCATTGGTCACTAGGAGATAATGTGATTAAATGTGATTTTTGTGGTATTTCTTAGTAAACTTGTAGGAGTAGAAGGAGTTGGGGACTCATTATAAGCATGTGCGCTTTGGATCTTTAATTTGCGGTTTTGCTAAAGCGGGCATTACTATTACTGTTTATATTTAAGCGTAGAGATTTGAACAAACCACAAAGTATTAAACTTTAGTGTGTAATTTGTTACATATTGTTTGTCTGCTATTTATTTTCTAAGTCTTATGCTTTTCATCTGGTGGAAAATAAAACAAAAATTCAATAGGCTTGCGTTGAAATAGAAGCCACAACTAGAGACCAGAATATTATAGAGACTCAGGTGGGCACTGTAGGCTTGGGCCAATATCTGTAGCATTCAATTAAAAAAAACAGTCTAGCAACTATATAGTGAGCTGTTGGCAAATACCCACAACACTCTGGAATGGTGAAGACACGTTTTGCATCGATAAACATCGCTCATATATTCTAGAGAAAACGTATGAATCTAGTTTTATTCTCTGCGTGTTATGTAATATATAAATTACAGTGTGTTGACGTGTGTCCATATTAGCATGTTCGTGTATTAGCCTGAATTACAAGCACCGCAGGCAGGCTGTAGGTGGTGTGAGCTCTCTGATGGCCAGGCTATTTTAGGAAAAGCTGGCTGAAAGACAGCCAAAACGTGTCCTCTTGAAGTGATGTTGTTGACAGGGAAGAAGGCCTACTGACCTTTGCTCATTATGTTTATATTCCACACGATTGCGCCTCAGGCTGGCAATTCAACTGAGTCAACACTGCCCTGTAGTTCAGCCCTCACACAGCATGCATTATGGGATGCGAAAGCCAGCTTTAAACATCTGCTCATTCTGTTTAGAGACTAAAAATGATGTCTAAAACCTGAATATTTAATTTCACATTTGTTTTTAGGGCTTCTTGTTGGAAACAAATCAATCAATAAATAAAAACACAGATTCCGAAAGCTTCATTCAGGCCATCTTTACATAGCTAGGTTAACGCAACTCTGGGGAGGCTCTGTGCTACCTACAATTGTGTAAATACACAATGGATTGTATTATAAATTTAAAGTTCTGTGTAAATGAAATGTTGTCTTAAAGGTGAAATGTTTCATTTCTGGGGCAATAGCTTCACCGAACAGAATTGTAAACATAAGGACAACTTACAAAGAGGTTTCCAAAATGCTTTTCGATGCCATTGTTGTTGTTTAGGGTTAGATGGTGATTGGATGGTGACAAACAGAACCAAGTTTTACTAGCCTTAGAGAGCTACAGTGTTTACAGTTTAGAATAATTAACATGAAGGATTTACTTATATTTTAAGCTAGGATAGGAGAAAGCATTTTAGCACTGTCAAAAATTTAACACTTAAATTTAGTTGTTGTTATGACAATTAATGAACGCCTTGTTTGCTCTCTGCTCACTCAGCGATATGCCAGAATTATTAAGCTCTTTACAAACCAATAGTCTAATTGCTCAGTTTGTTTTGCAAAAATGTTTAGCAGTAGAGAAAAACAATCATTTTAAAATTTTTAAATTACAATTTCTTTGAAGTGACACATTTAATACTAAAATGATTTACACAATATCAATACACACAGAAGGCAACATTCTGTGTCATGTAGCATGATCATTGTTTCTGTTTTTTAAAAATGTCATATTTTAAATATTAATCTCACATCAATATCAATAATTTTTATAATCCTAATTCTTGTGTTAAAAACGTATAGACGTAAATTATTTTAATTATAGTTCCCTCTGTGCTCTGTGTAAATGCTCCTTTGCATATATGTATGTGTGTATATATGTATGTGTGTGTGTATATATATATATATATATATATATATATGTATCCAGCTGCAGCTCTTGTCTTGTTTAAAGCTATCATAAGTGATTTCTGTGCCCCAGCAGCACCAAACGGAGTTTAAAAAATTGTTTTCACACACTTTTGCTATAATGATATGAACTGTAGCCAATATGGTATTTAAGCAGGATTATTGGTTGCCATGGTAATTTTTGTGAGGGTCACTTTTAGTTGCGTTAGCATCATGCTAGCATCTGTAATGACAGTATATTCACTTGACCATTAAGCACTGGCAGCACATTTACTGCTTGATTTGGCAACAGTTTTTATAAGCAGTCTGTAGCTTGTGAGAAGTGTGTGGGGGAAACAGAATTTTCTTCCTTTTACTTTAACATAATGGTTTGATGCCAGACGTTTGCGTTGGGTTGCATGTGGTCGTGGTGCACAAGATTTCAGCAGCATTTCTTGGCGAGGACGTGAAAGCAGCAAGGCTGCTGAAATAGATTTAAGACTTTATGCTTGTATAATTAATCATGACAGAATTGCTCATTCTGGGAATGTGCAGTGCTGCCTATAGACTTTAATGAATACTATAAATGTGTGCAGTATATAAAAACTATACTTCTCTCTTTTTTCAGTAAGGCTGTACTTTAATCTCTGAAAGCACAGGTTTCTGTGTACTTGGAAGCTCTTTAAAGGCGATGAAGGGTAAAGTAAAATCCTTTCTTTGGGAGGTTTTTCTTTGTTTATAGTAACCTGGAGGCTTATTAGCGGTATAGTCATTCTTTAGACTGTGAAACAATGTAATATTTTGAGCCAGTTTATGCTTTTACTGTAAATCTGTGTCTGTTGGTCCTAAATGACTTTTTTCATATTATTTTAGCCATAAATGTCATTTTGGTTCATGTACCAAAAATGAACTCGCGTTGGTGTTTGGCAGTCATGCGTGTTGAATAAACTTTAGGGAAGATTTACTTTGTGGCTTCTTTCAATGCTGGCAGATGAATGCATGAAACATTGGGTGGTTGGAACTTTTGTTGCCTTTCGGTGAGATATTCCTACAGATACAAACGAGTGCGAAAAGCCACGCAACTCTTGGGACTCTTTAAAAGCAAGTTGAGTGCAACGGCTTCTAGCTTTTCACCAAAACGAAGCCAAACATATCAGATTAATTGTCAGTGTAATCTCACGCATTTACAGGAAAGACCTGCTGAGAGACTGCATGTTCAGCGAGAGTCTCTGGGGAGTGCAAGACTGAAGCGCTGGAACATAAATTAACAAGGCTCGCTGTTAATTTCCACTCTGGCGCTGGAGTTGAACCGCCTTGTGTGAGGATTTTGTAACCTTGAGTTATGATGTCATCACAATAAAAGGTTTTTAGTGCCAAATGTGTTTGTTAAGTCACTCCCTGTCCTTTGAGGACAGCGTGCTGTATTTTGTCTTCAGGTAATCTTTAGCTCCTTAAAATTATAATATATGAGTGTAATATGGAAATATGAATTGTTAATAATGATTAATGCGTACTGGAGGAAGTAAGAGAGTTTACTAATGTAAATTGGTGTTTTTAATAACTTGAAGCCTTAAAGGAATACCCAAGGTTATTTACAATTTATTATTTTAATAGTTTATTCATGGTGCGGCCAGGCCTGCCTCCTAGGCATCTATTGTAACTGCAATACTGTAAACACATTTTCTGCTTCAAACTAAGGATGAGTCAAAATAATTTGTGGTAATCGGCAGCATAGCACCTAATGCTGCTCTCAGACATTAGCTTGTAGATAAACTAGAATATTCGCTTAGACTTCAGGCACGATGTATATTTTGGCAGTTGTAATAGTTGCAAAAGGGTTCAAGGGTGAATCGTTTAAAACTTGCAGAGAGAAAAGAAACACATTTAAATCTAAATTTAATGTATTTAAAAACATCTTTTCGATCATTTGTAATGCAGTGCGGTAATGAGATTTTGATGGGAAGTGTGCTTTATTGTCATAAATATCATCACGATGCAGAAAATGGTCCTAAAATAGGCTTTATTTTAATAACACAACATAGAATTTCATTTTGTTGGATATTCAAGACCCCCCATAAAGAGATTTCTTTAAACTTAATTGGTAGTTCTGTTACTATTTACGACCAACTGCAGTCAAGGTCCATCTTGTTATTTAAAAGAAATTTCAAGACAAATTTTCAAGAGTTTTTAATTGTCTCGTTTCTCTGTCAGATGTCTGTAAATATCTCTTCAGCAGGACCTAAGTAGGCCGTCTCTCAGCCTGCAGTTTGGAGATTTCATATTTAAGTCTCAAAAAAACAACTCGGTTTTGAGGCCAGACATCCCCAGCTCTCTGCGTATGGAACATTGGGTTCCGGGTGCCCCTGCAAGGTCCTTCATTGATGAATCATCTCCTTTTCTTCTCTCTCTGACTCATTTTGGTTACTCAGGATCGCACCAAGCTGATGGAAAGAGTAGAGGATTCCTGGCATTGTCTCATTCTCACTTCTCTGAATTACTCTGCTGAGGGCTGCTAAGCGTGTAGCATTGCTCCACTGACTCACTACAATAAATCTCAGACTGTTGCATTGAGACACACGCGTTTCTCCAAATAGTAGGACGCTCAGAATAGGAAGCGTTTGGATGCCAAATCTGTTTCTGTATAGCTCAGGTGATAACCATCTCGGCCTCTCGTTCATGAAGTAACCCGGCGTACAAAGAGCTTTAGGAGTCACTGGTGCTTCACAAATGTGCTTTATTGCAGCTGTTTGGCTGACATGGAAATATGATGAAGTCGTTATTCAGCTGTATTCAAAGGGTTTTGTTGTGATAATGTGGGTTTAAGTGCGTTCACAGTTTCAATAGCAGACCTGGATGCTTTATGGATTTAGGTAAAGCTTTATAACGTACGGTACTTGCTTTGGTTTTGCATTAGGACCAAGATGTGGATATTAAAGGCAGAGAGGGTACATTCTTTAGAAATGTTTCTTTGTTATGCTGTTTGAAAGTCGCTTCACATCCTGATAGCAGTCACGAAAAGGTCTAAATATATTCTGTGGAGGGTGCAGGGTTGTGAAATCTTCATCCAATCATTGCATTCGGGTCCATTTGCATGTCAGACTATGTATGCATTTATGTGTTGGAGGAGGCGTGGCTCTGGAGAGCACTCTGAGAGAGGGTGGGATATTATGCTTTCAAAACAAGGTCGCAATGGCTAGCCTCTCCAAAATTGCCTACCCTACCTTTAAGCATATAGTACTGCAATACTTTATTATGCGAAAGTAAACAGAAGTGTCTTAAATCAAATGTGCTGATGTACTGCATAGGCCCAACAATGCAAAATCATTAACATGCCACAGGCGGAATAGGAAAAATTACAAGTGTGTTTTCTTAACTTGAGTTTCAGTTTGTTTTTATGCTCCTATAGCCATTAATTCACCATACAAATCATGTTTATCCCTGATGCAACTGAACCTGTTTTTAATATGGTTTGGTTGTATTTAAATAGTATTTTGGGTTCGTATTGAGGGATGAGGCCTTGTCACATTCATATCTGTCTGATTCGGCTATTGTAGCTTCTGCCAAATGACAAATGAATTTTCACCAGATTTCATGCATTTTGATTGGACACAACGACAGCAAATGATAAGGGACGCATTTTCTCCTCCCCTTTAAAGTTGATAAGCCTTTATTTCGCCATCCTAACTACGCGCAATAATATGGTTAGTTGCATTTTATTATAGGATTCAGTGTTGTTTTATTCCTGTTTGTGACCGTATCAGAACAGACCTGAGAACTGCTGTGATAAAGGATTATTTAAATGGGGCACTTTGTACCTTCAAAAAAACGGGTTTGTCTCAAACAAGTTTGAAATTTTGTAATATGACTGAATTATAAAATGGAAAACAAACAAGCTAGCTCTCATTTTTGTAAATAATTTATGATTCCCAGTAGGCCTCTCTTTTACCTACAAGCTTCAGTCTTCCTCTAACTAGCATGTCTTACCTTTCAGTTTCTATTAAGTTCATTAGCGCCATACATTAGCGGTCCTTATGCATTAGATGAGACAGTGTCTTTAAGACCTGCAAGACATAAGTAGTAGTTAAATTTCTCTATTTCATTGTGCTTCTTTTTTATTTGTAAATCAGTCTGTGCTTTCAGTAATTATTCTACTTTATGAATGCAGTTGCTTTTAAAACATGATATCATTGAATTTAAATGAAAGGTGCAGAGCTTCACCTTGAGGAAGATACTGCATATAATGTCTTCGTGTAGCTCAGTAACCTTTAAGATTTGTGGCTACAAAATGAGGTTTTAGTCAACATCATTTCAAAGGTTTAAAACTGTACTACAGTTTTAATAGATAGACAGACAGACAGGTTTAGTCAACATCATTTCAAAGGTTTAAAACTGTACTACAGTTTTAATAGATAGACAGACAGACAGGTTTAGTCAACATCATTTCAAAGGTTTGAAACTGTACTACAGTTTTGACAGGCAGACAGACAGGCAGGTTTTAGCCAACATCATTTCAAAGGTTTGAAACTGTACTACAGTTTTGGTAGACAGACAGACAGACAGCAGATACACACAACGCACACATATACACATTATAATGTAGAATGCCAGTGTATGGTGAAGCAAGTTATAAAGGTTGATAAAAAATGATACAAACAAGCATTGTATTACAATAGTACATGTCTAAAAACCATGTCATTATCACATTATTTCTCTCAGTGCACTGTTTATTTAGAGGATGTAACTGCAGCGATACAGCTGTACAAGATGTTTAATTATATACCAATTAGAAGTTGTTCTGCTTTAATGTGTGTATTAATATATTATACATTTTCATGTTGTACAAATTAAACGAGTTGCTCTGTGTTTAACTTTATCAACTTTATGATGTTTAATGCAGGAAATGATAATATGTTAATGTAGTTTGAGAATGTTCTTTGAAACCGCTAATCCTTAAATAATACAAAGGCAACTGTTTTTGGCGGAGACACAATTACTTGTGACTCATGATAACCTTGATATTCAGAAAACAAAAGCAGTGTAGTTCTTAGCCACGCATTGTTCTGCCAATCACACGTCACTTCTGTCTGTCTGGTTGGATAAAAGCAATCATATCCACATTTCCCCTGATCCCAGAACAGTAGTAGTCAACACCTGTCTCTCTCCCTACAGAATGACTAAAACAAGTCTATGGTGCGATGTTCCTTTAAACGCCAAGATACGCCATTTTTTTTGTCCTCGAGGATTTTTCGTTCTTGCATTTTTGTGCGCTGTTGTTATTTGATGAATCATTAATCAACTCAGAGGTGTATGATATATGCTGAGGCTTTGCTATCATCCCTTACCAGACCGTGTAGAAACAGTCTTATCATATTAGCCAGCTGCTATACAACACAGCCTATGTGTTTTCCTCACCATCTCATCCCCCAACAGTAGATGTGTGGGAATGTAAATAAATAAAAAGACCATCAATAAAGAGAAAGGGCGCATGTATCTCATTTTGCTCTAATTCTCTCTGTATGTTCGACAAGTGAAGCTTATGTTAAGCAAAAGCCCGCCCGGACCGCCGCCCCCTCCTCCCTTCGTCAGTCTGCTCTTCTGTCCTCGAATCTCAGTCACACAATTAGCTGTCCTGTTTGAGGGCCCTAGAACAAAGGTGATCCCTGCAAGCTGGAGTCCGGGGCGACGACGTGCGAGAAGGCTGGTGACACAGTTACGGCTGCAGGCTGCTCTCTTGACCAGAGAGGTCAGTAACTGTCAGTATCCATCACTGTCTACGACTGCACTAATGGCATTTCCTAACAGTGTGGGGCGGAAAACGGGCGGCTTTAGGGGCCCCGAATCACAGAGATCCTCTCCGTTAGACTGTCTGTTTTTGGTTGTGCTTACAGACAAAGGTGTGGACTTTAGACAGGAAAGCATAAGAGAGAGTGAGTGAGTGAGCGAGCGAGCGAGCGAGAGAGAGAGAGAGAGAAAGTACAGGAGGAAATGAGGAGCAAGGCAAACACAGCTCAACCTCTCATTTTCTGTGGCAGTTTGCCCATAAGCTGAATGTCTTAGAAAGCTCAGTCACAGACGTGCAGGCAGGCTAGTACAGAGCATGTGTGGTGTGTTAAAGCAGTTTTTAAATGTTTTGTGTTTTTACCAAATCGTAGCTTTTAAGGCAACATGAAATTGTAAGCAAGGCACTTAAAGTTCTGTAATGAGCCCTGTATACACTAATTGGTTGTTGACCTTTGTTAAAAACAGAACTGCATGCAAGTGTATCCTAATCTTTAAGTAAACATGTCTATTTGGCTCCAGTAATATTATTGGCTGATGAGTTTTTCCTCCCACGCAGCCTTTGTTACATCAGCAGGTCTGTCAAGCGAGAGAAGTTGTTCAGAGTCGGAGCAAGCTATCATATTTGTATTGTATGTCTACATATATGAACATTTAAATGGCACAGAACACTGGAATGACCCCTGAGGTGTTTTTGGTCACTCTGAAAATGACATGTCTCATTACCCAATAAGAAGTCATTCAACAACCATTTTAATGTTGCATCATCAGTGGATGTTCTCACCCAGTAAACAATGAGACTATGCTGGACAATCATGGGATAGTTGCTTACCACTCTTTTAACGATGCTCTTTATGTTGATTCACAATAGATGTCACACTCTGTGCTAATTGAATGAGAAGATGAGCTCGTTTGCTCAACATGTTACCCTTCTTGTGCATTAATGGATCTGTGTATTAGTCGGTCACAGCAGGGATAATGAATTGTAATGGCCGGGTAAATGGTCTGGTGTGCTCTCGGGTCCATCACATTCCTGTACAGATGTACATGACATGATGTGCATTCTGTTGACTCATACGTGCTATTAGACAGCATGTGGCTGCGCATTTTTGTTCTGTTTTTCACCAAATACACATGTACAGCGGGGTCCACAGGTCTGAGACCACATTGAAAATATAGAATGTTTTCATTTAAATCTAGCACTTAACAATTGTAGGATTTTGTAAAAATAAAGCAATAAAAGGTATGCAAAACTAAGTGGAGAGAGAAGCCACTAGTCAAATGTAAGCAAATTTGTGACATTGACCTACTAGCTTTGTACAAAAGGTCAGCTGTCTTTGTTTCTATTGTAGCTCTGTGGAACATTTTCATATCATGCTGGGATAACATGAACCATCAGTTTGCACAAGCTCGCGGAGTCCATGCTAGCTCGACTGTACGCTGTCATTAAAGCAAAAGAGTATTTAATTCAATTACCTCGGTTTGTTATGCTGATGATGAGAATTAAATGCGAAAAGACGCATATTCTCCACTGGTTTTAGACTTCGGGACCCCACTGTATGATAAACTCAGTGTAAAATGAATAAATACAAAATCTCAGTGCTGGTATAAAAGAAAATAGTCAGGAATATTTTCACAAAAATCACACATTTTCACATTTTCGTTAAGGGTGAGTGGAAAGAATCCAGACAACCGTTGTGATGTTTGTAGCTAATTAGCTTCCGAATAATGAACTGGCAAAACAAAATCTCACAAAAGTAATGAATCAACTTGTCTCATTTATATATATTTTTCTCCTCTCTGCATGACAGCGGTGACAGCGAGAGCTCTGAAAATCGTCGCATCAATGCAGGTTTTTGCTGTTTTGAGTTATGAAGAACTCATTTGATTATACACTCATCATTTGATGCCATATCTAAAAAAAACCGTTTGTATTATGCGTGAGTGACAAATGCAGCGGTAAACCTAACACAGCTTCTCATTTCGCCTAATTGAGTTACATGTAATAAAACGAAGAATTATGGGATGGCCATTTGCATTTTAACACATCTTCTCATTAAGATCATATCTGTTTTTGTTAAAAAAAAGACCAGAAACTCCAGTTACAATTCCAATAAGTGTACAGTACATGATAAAAAACACAGTGCGTGGATATGATTATATCATAACCCTGTTAGAATATGACTCTGACTGCTTGCAGCTGTTTAGTCATGAAAGTACATATTAAGATGATAGAAAATATTAGGACCCATCAACCTCAAAGATGCATGCGGATGTTATCAATCTCATAAAAGCGTGATGTCAGCTGGTTTGCATTTGGAATCTCCTGGTTCTCATAACCCACTTACAGCCGGCAGATGCTGAGATTATTCACGTATTCTGAATTAATGCGACGCTCGCCAATTTTTCCTGCCGTTTTTATAGCTGATGCGAAAGCTTTTGCATCATTTCATAGTTAAAGTGCGGGGCGAGTCACGCGTGAGCAGTCTAGATAAGAAATTCCAATTCCGGAGTTCCGTACATGTCCGTATCTTGTTAAAACCTGGAAGCTCTAGAAACATACATTCAAAAGTAGGAGTGTATGAATGGGTGTGCATGTAGAGAAAGTAAGTTTAGCAATAGCCTTAACTTAAACTGGCTTTCCTGGAGCACCATAGAATCTGCCATTTAGATATGTGTTTAGATATGTGTTCAAGCTCGGAACAGAGGCTTTGCATTGTGAGCACTTTTCTGGGGTTATACACATAGCTTTTGTCATTGATGTCACATCACATCCAGGTCAATGACAAGGTGTGTCATATCTGTACTGCTGGGGATTTTTGGGAGAAGAAAATCACTGTGTTTGAAAGAGCTTCCTAGCATGCTGTTCTAACTGCGTCTGCAGTATGTAGTAAAATGATTTAGTTTGTATGCATAGAATACAGAGATAACCTACTATTACCTTGAAAATTGTGTTGTATATGTAACAGAGCACGCAGTAAGACATGCCATATCCCATAATGCAATGCGCTAAACTTGACCTTCCGTTTCCAGTGTGATAAATGAACTCAAAGCGATATCCACGGCAATTTTTAACATCTTCGTTTTGACTCATTATGTTAATGGATTGGCAGCAGTTCAGACATTTTTATTAAGGCTGTTAATTGATTAAAAAAGTTCAAACAGTCACACAGAGTGAAGCAGGGCTGAAAGGTGATCTATTTCATTGTTCTATTGCTCCAATAGTTAAAAATTACTATTATTATTATTATTTTTTGGCAGTTCTTCACATTAAATTAAAGCACTCAATTGACAGCCATCATTTTGTACAAAATTGCATTAAAATGCTGCATTACCAAAATTATATAATGCAACGACATCATGTGACAACAGTTTAGAAAACCGCTGTTTGAAATGTTTAGAGTTGCATAAAGCATGCTATTTCACTGACTTGGGCAGTATATAAAGAAAGCAGTATGCTAATATTTCATTCTCAACATTGGTATTCAGAAATTGAATTGCCTGTTCTATGTACACACCTGAATCTCCACACAAGTGCTGCCAAACAGCATCTATTCCCACTGCCAACCCAAGCGAGTCCTACTGGTTTATGTTTAATATCTCCAGTAATACCCTTGATAGCTGGAACATATTGTGTTTTT
>JAZGTI010011138.1:0-16940 GCA_036877585.1 Botia kubotai
ACACACACAGATGTACACATACACACACACAGATGTACACATACACACACACAGATGTACACATACACACACACAGATGTACACATACACACACAATGTCGAAGGCAGTGAGAGTTCTATTTTAACTGCTAAATCAGATGTAATGAGTTAGATACTGGAGGGCTTGAGACGGCTGTATGGCTGCTTACTGTGGGTTTAACCCTCATTACAATTTAGCTTGTCCTTAAATTCAGTTTAAACATAGCCAGATTCTGACATTTAAGCCTGTTCATCTCCCCCAACCTGTGACAAAAATACCCATTAACCTCCTCTGTGCATATAAAGCTTTTCTCAAGACCAGAACTGAACACAATATATAATCTAGTCATTTTATTACAAATACAATTATATCAACCATCATTTAAATGTATATTAGGAACTGCACAAACGAATGATTGTGACCACGCTCAGATTTAAGCAAACAGAGGCTTCTTAGTCGTGCCAAATCCTGGTTAACACCATCAACAAGCCATACAAGTATACAGCATTGAAAGCTAATTAGTACAGGGATTAAAAAAGTTGGTCAGAATTTGGCCTGATGTCTCACATCATACACACTCTCCCGGACGAACACGTGCCAAAGCTGACATCATTTTCAGCTTTCCTGATTTCATTAGCAGCATCATGAATTGACTTCTATCATTCTGCTTTATGGTTGATCTCTGAGGAGTGTGAGTCAATGAAAGGTTGTTGGGTTTAAGTGTTTAGTGTAGAGAGATATTTCTTGAATATATAATTTCAGAATAATCCCAGTGAGAACAGATTGAGGTTAAAACAAGAAATCAATAGCCTCTTGTGTAGTGTAGTCGCCGCGGCAACACTAAGACCAAGAAGACTTCTGGGAAATGATTGCAGAGCTCGCCGCTTAACCAACAAAGCGGCACTTTTCACAGAAATCTGCTCATTATATTTCATGGCCATTTTCGAGTAAAAAGACGTTTGTTTTTAGGGTGTTAAGTCTAAATGAGACACATTTCACAATGTACCGAACAGCAGAGTGGTGGTATGATATACAGTTGAGTCATAAAAAGCAGTAAAGTACCTCAGCGTTCGTGCTCGGGAGCCAATTCTTTGAGAAATGTGTTTGCGTGTGTGAGTGTGGACAGCAGAACTCTTCCTCTCGCTTTTTACATCTTTCATTATTCCAGCTCTGGTTTGGCAGAGCAAGAACCACAAATACGTTTCCATGTGGCACTAAAGCTGAAAACCTCAAGCAGCTTTGGAAACTTCATGATAATGCTGACCAGCGAGGGGTTCATCTAGGTTCATGTGGCAGTGGCAGCATGTGTGTTTTTGTTTGTGTGTGTGCTGTGTTAACAGAAAACACATGTGTGAGGGAGCTTCATTAGAGATGGTGTGTAGGGGACACTGCTCTGTTTGCTAGGAAAATCAGGAGCAGAGGGAGAGTTGAGACAGACAGAGCTGAGAGGCGACTCTCATGCACACACAGCTGTTTCTCCACTTTCTCCTTCTCCTGCTTATCTTTAATAGCACCGGGTGAAAGAAAGATCAGGACTGGACTTTGTTCCTGCTCTTGTTTTAAAGCCCTTTGCTCACATGGACACAAATCCACGATTATCTGCTCCAGCCAAGTTATTATTATTTAAGTTATTTGTGGAATTTATTTATAAAAGGCACGAACCAGTGAGGGAGTCAGCGCACAACGTTTTTAAAATGATTACTAAAACGATTTATTCCTTAAACTGCTGTGCTTTTTTTGAATGTAGAATTGTTTAGATCATGGTCTGTTTTTAGAAAATAGAAATGACTGATGAGTTGACTCTACTGTTCAATATTTGTCATTTACAATCAGATGAAAAAGAACATAAAGCTGCGACAGGGTGTCATCAGTATTTGTCATTATCTGAGAATAAGGAATTATCATCAATAAACAAGGGTTTGTATATATTTTTGTGTACGTTGTTTCAATATTTATATTTATATTACATATGATGATTAAAAATGTAGCTTCAGTTCACAGAATTGTCAGCGTTTTTAATTGCTGCATTTGAAGTCAACATGTATTTATTGATGCATTTATTTTCATATGCAGACAGCTGCGGTTGCGCAGCGTCTACTCTTCACTTTCAAAACAACGCTTATGTAACTGTGCCTGTTCCCCACTGACCCCCCCTCCCCTCACCCCTCCCTCTGCTGGTGTATGTTAACATGCATCCCGCCAGCGCTGCTTCACTGTCCTCCTCCACACAGGAACTGAGCATACAGACAGAGCAGAGCGCTGCACTCATGTGCTGTACGGTGCACAGTGAATGAAGCGTGACTGTTGTACTGTGAGATATCAGTGAGCTGAGTGAGGTCAGAGTTTAAGATCATTTTACTGGGTTGCTGTTGCTGATCTGTGCTGTGCTCTGTTCCTGCATTTCTGTTAGTGACCTACTTTCTCTGTGTTTGTGTGGGCTACACAATTATTAATGTGCCAGTTTCTATTAGGCCTGTCAATATGTAGACAGCTGAAGTAGATGAATAATGTTAATTAATACAGCAGATCAGAATGATAAGATATATACAGACCCAGTTAACATGCACAATAACAATGTGTGTGTGTGACTATATACATTATATGACTAAATACCACCATGGCAAGGGGAACCAGATCAGGCCAAGGGCTAATCTCATATTTAATCTGATCTAGACCTAAGGTAGATTAGTCATACAGGCTCTGTGGGCAACCAAGGGCAGTGTGATTAGATTAAAAATTAAAGGAGAATATTTGTCTTGCCTCTCTGTTTGTAGGAGGAGTGGTGTGTGTGTTTGTTTAATGTCTGTGAGGCTTTACAAGTACAAATAAATAAAAGTGAACAGTGAATTTTATTAATACTGCATTATGTAATTTAGTAAAATAGGATCATAAAAACTCCCTCGTGTTTTACTGTTCAGAAAACAGGTAGTTCCACCCCAGACTCACACTATTGGCTGATATGTCAGACCATTTAAACAAACAGGGTGATGTTTTGATAGCAACACAGTGTTGACAGTGTTCTGAGAGAGAGACACAAATGACTTCATATTTGTTTCTACACATTAAGATGGGATTGCAGAAGGTATTTTAACCTACCATAAATCTCTAGCTGATGTAACGACACACTGATATTTGAAGTCATATTTTAGGCTGTTTTCCTGTGCTACAATTGATGAGTTAGTCTCCTGAAAGCTTTAGTGTTAATCTATTTAATGCATGACTCTGCATCACTCGAGTGTTGAGTAAAACTCTGTGTAACTGCAGTGTGAAATTCTGTTCTCATGAGATCAGCAGCCAGTCGCATTCTGTCCTTTTCTGCCACTGGATACTGGGCTGCTGTAACTTGCTGCTGAAATGTGATTATGGCTGGATGTGATTTATCAAAAAGAGAGATTAGAGCAGAACAGATCGATCTTATGTTCTACAATCAGGTACAGAGACTTTGGACAGATGTAATTTGAATGAAGTGGAGGTTATAAAAACTGAGCATGTTGTTGTTGTATTTCCACAATTGTCTAGTCTGTAGATTGTCTGTGTGACGAGGCTGGTTTAAGGTCTTGTCTACCCTGCAGTGAGCGGACGTGTTTCACCACATAGGAATCAGTTGTGAGCGAATGTTTAAACAGGGCTGGATGGAGCTCAGCAGAAAGGAACAGAATGCAGTGTACTTTAACACACATCGTCTGAAAGTTGACGAGTCTAAAACTGCTGTTCATTTTACAACTTAAATACACAGGTGACTCAGTACAGATGTATAAACTGAATTAACCGTGTTGATCTCCTGAGTCAACCATCCTGACCTTTCTCTACTCAAAGTTTTTGGAGAGATTTTCACAAACTCATAACCATAAGCAAAAGTCATTGCACGTGTTTTTGGGGTGGATACATTAGATTGTGTGGTTGGTTGTGCAGAGGTGAGATATTATTTTGTCTTTGATGTGACTGCTGAGTGATTAACTAATAAGCAAATGATTTTTTGGAGGTAAATCCACCGCAGTTTGCTGGAGGGCAGTTCAGATACATTTGACCTCCTGTTGTTCATTTCCCACGAGAACGTGTTTGCCTGGGACAACCTAGCAACCACAAACTTATGTCAGTACCTTCATCCCTCTCATCTTTTTTCTTCTTAAACCTCTAGACTGGTTGTGTGTAGGTCTGAAAGTCACGGTCAGGAGAAATTAAATAAATGGTCATGTGTGGCTTTGTGACTCCTCTAACGCAAGCTACCTGTTTCACTCAAGTTCACTCATCCAGGGGGTCTATGTCACGTGAAAACACATATACACAGATATCATGTTTAAAAGAAACCGCTGGTTCTTCACTTTGAGCATAAGAACAGGAGAAAGAACGCACACAACAGAGATATTCTGGAAAGGGTAACAGATATGTCAGTCAGACAGTGGAGTACGCTGTCCTCTCTTCTGCACGCTACAGTGTGTTTTTGTACATGTGTTTGTAATTGTCTCATTTGTGTTGGAAGCGTTGTGATGCTCAGATGCGCAGTAAGAAATTGAGTATAATGGCGTGCAAAGCTCCTGTGTACTAGAGCTAAATGTTTCCAAACAGCAGAGAACACAAGAACTCTGAAGTACTGTTTGACCACACACACAAACACTTAAACATCAGTGTACCGACCCGCTTTACCTCAGTCTTACAAAAAACTTACAAATACTACCACTAATTAGCTAGGTTAGAGTATAGTTAATGAGCTGTATGGTACAGTAATGAGCTGCATAATGTAGTAATGAGAAATAACTAAATCAGCTGAACACCAGTTTGAGCAGGCTGGAAGACCAGCTAGATTAGATAAAAACAGCTCAAACCAGTTCAGGCTGTTTAAAATGTTTTACTCACCAAGGATAGAAACACTAGGTTGACCCCTTTTTCTTATTGTGATCTTTGGGTGTTGATACAGCTGGCACAATTAACCAAGCTAGTGACAACAAACTTATACACAAACCCGAGAGTAATGATTTCCACAGGCGGGGCTTTTGGGGCAAGCTGCAGCAGTTTAAGAAAAGCCCCCAGATTTTAAACATACTTAAAGAGCGAGTTCCTACAGGATTATCAACCTCTTGTGTGTTTTCACAGCGCTGTTGGTTAGGGGACTTTCTGTGGAGTTTTGCCAGCACTTGAACCAAGAGTGAGTGAGAGAAAGAGTTCTTCACTAACAGTGAACAGCTCGTCAATCTGTCAACTGATTTGCACTCTGTAACCTGCAGAGCTTCAGGGCTTAGGTAACTTACCTTCAGAGAACAAACAGCAGAATTGTTCAGCCCTATGCAGATGAATGCAGCCTGCAGAGAGAGGAGTTGAGAGGAGTTGACGAGGTGAAGATGGGAAGCTTTCTCAGTAGGAAGACACTTCAGCAACACCAAACTAATTCACAATATCAGTGCCACATTTGTCACATCTGTGTTAAAAACATAAAGAGCTGCTTGTATGATCATATTTCCTTATCTGTATATCTTTATTACTGTACTGTACAATAGAGGGGGCCTGTCTTTGACTTGCTTTGGGCCTGACATGAAGTATGCAAGGCAGTTAGGGCAGATGCACATATTCAAAACTCAGGCCCTGTAAGGGTGGCTGGGGGGAACAGAGGGATCATGTTGGTGTGTGTGTGTGTGTTTTTGTTGCGGGTGGGTAGGGCAGGTTTAAAATGCTACTGGGAAGGTAACTGTGTGTTTTGGCTAAGCTTGTTGGTACTCCCAAAACATAGCTAACTACTTGTTCTAGTGTTAAGGGGCTATTGGGTATATAAGTGTATAGTTAATTTTCTTTTTATTTGAGGCTTTTTTACAGCTTGTAACAGTGATAGTACAGAGAGGACAAGAAATAATGAAGGGGCATTAGAACCATCATTTTGACTAATGTTTTTACAGTTGTAATGATGTTGGCTAATGCTAGCACTGTTTTTACTCTATTAGTTGCCTCTTGTGCATCTCCTATCAATACCAAGTATTCGTTAGCAGTTGTATTAGCATTAGCCTATTAGCCTTTAGTCTGGCCTTCAGTCTTTACCGTTGTCCTCTGCTTACTTAAACATTTCTAAAATTGTGTGAATCTGTTTATAAAATGAATGACATTTGAGGTCTTACATGCTGCAAACATGACTGATAATGTTTTTTCTTTCTCTGCAGGTAAAGCGCTATGTGACAGTGGGAATGGGGAAGACTATGGAGTGCCATCCCCTGGTCCTGCCTTCAAGGAGGTTTGGCAAGTAAAGATTTGGCCTAAAGGTTTGGGGCAAGCCAAGAACTTGATTGGTATTTACCGCCTCTGCCTGACTGAAAAGACAGTAAACTTTGTCAAGCTAAACTCTGATGCAGCTGCTGTTGTGCTCCAGCTGATGAATGTGAGACGTTGTGGTCACTCTGAAAACTTTTTCTTTGTGGAGGTCGGGCGCTCTGCAGTAACTGGCCCTGGAGAATTTTGGATGCAGGTGGAAGATTCTGTGGTGGCACAGAATATGCATGAAACACTGCTGGAAGCCATGAAGGCCCTGAGTGAGGAATTCCGACAGCGTAGTAAGTCACAGTCAGCTGCTGCTGGAGCAGGAGGTGGTGCCACTGCATCAAATCCCATCAGTGTTCCATCTCGACGCCATCACCCAAACCCACCACCAAGCCAGGTTGGGTTTACAAGACGTCCACGCACTGAACCACCAGGAAGTACTGGAGGAGGTGGAAATAGCAATAGCGCCTCTCCATCTTCTCGACACAGCTTTCCCCGAACTCGAACAGCCAGTGACGGTGGAAAGATTGATGACATAGGTGGTGTAGTAACAGGAGGGACTGCATCATGTTCAAGTCCCACCACCAATGGGTCATGCTCAAATACCCCTATAATGAGATCAACATCTGTCCGTGCCCCAACCCCAGTGAAGGCACAGCATGCTCTAATGAGATCCACCTCAACTCCAGCTGCTTCAGCTGCACCAAGCCTGCCTTCCAGCTTAGGTCCTACAGCAGACTTTTGTGTAACTGGCACTGGGTCAGGCAGTGGTGGTGGTGGTAATGGTGGTGTGTACAGTCCAATTCTCAGACAGCCCTCCGTCTCAGGTTCTCTGAGTGACTATGGATCCTCAGATGAATATGGCTCTAGCCCCAGTGAGCACTCTCTGCTAACACCAACAATGCAGATGGGGTCTGCATGTAGCTCAGATGGAAATTCACTTGGGGATGAAGCATCTAACTACATTCTTATGGGTCAGAGAGGAGCATCTAAACCTCAGATACCCCAAAATGCATTGCCACAGACCAGGAGGGTTTTGAGACGTTCTTCTAGCAGAGAATGCGAAACAGAGCGCAGGCTAATGAGCAAACGGGCTTCACTCCCACCCATGGCCCTAGAAAGACTAGCACCACATCGGGCTGGAGAGGAAACGGTTGAAGAGGATGACTATGCAATTATGACTCGTACCACCAACCGAGAATCAGCTGGTTCAAGACAGGATTTTGGAGGTGGAACAGGATACTTAGAGGTAGCTGCAGAGCTCAAATGTGATGCTGGTAACAGTGGAACAGGTAGCTCTGCTGTCACTGCTGGAGGTACCAAAGCATTGGATAATGGATATATGTCAATGCTGCCTGGAGTAACAGCTCCTCCAGTATCCCTGTCACATTCCCTCTCAGTAGCAGTATCAGATCCAGACTCAAAACCAGCAGATGACTACATGGCTATGACCCCCAATAACAGCATTTCACCCCCTCAGCAGATCCGCCTGCCGCCTTCTGGCACAGATGGCTACATGATGATGTCTCCCAATAGTAGCTGTTCACCAGACCAACGAGGGGTTCCTTCTGCCTGGGTTGGCAGCAGCAGTGCAGACAGTCGAACTGGCAGTGACTATATGAATATGTCACCTATTAGTGCCCGCTCTGCCAACAGCACACCACCACCACCAAATGAGCCCCTCACACCATCTGACCTGCATTCTCATCAGCCTCCACCCAAGATGGTGTACTCTTACTATTCTCTACCCCGTTCTTACAAACATAACACCTCAACACACTTTGAGGAAGCATCAGGAAGAGGGAAGCATCTGGTTAATGGTGGTAGAGGTCTAGGTGCAGGTAGAGGACTTAATAATAGCAAGTCCAGGCCTCAGGAATCTCCTGTTGGTCGACATCTGTCTCTGTCATCCTCCTCATACTCCTCTAGTTCAGCCAGCAGTGAAAGTCTGGGTGAATGTGAGGACAAAGCTGCCAAGCTGATAGGAGGAGCAATGAGCGCTACTGCAAAGGATATTGATCAGAAACCTTTGCAGCAAAGACCAGTGTCTGGAAGACTAAAGCATTCTGCTCAAAGGGGCCGGCCGCTTAGCTTGTTTGTGGACATCTCTAAAGCCAACACTCTTCCCAGAGTTCGTGAGACACCCCTTCCTCCAGAACCTAAAAGCCCTGGGGAATATGTCAGCATTGAGTTCAAGGGTGAGAGGAACATAAAGGCAGGAGGAAATGGGAACAAAGGATTTCGGCTTGATATCTCTCTGCCACCTAGTGCCCAACGGCCCCTACCCAGGCCAAGCTCGTGTGTTGCTGGCTTCTTGCCCTTCTCTCATAGCTCCTCCATGCCTCCGTTAACTGCCTCTGAGTATGTCAACATGGAGCTGGGAGCCTCTCCGTCCCCCTCACCCATCTCTCTCACAGCGGTTGGGTTTCCCACGTTTCCCACTCCTCCTATCACACCTGCAGCAGCCCCTAAAGCCTGTGATGAGCATCGAGCAACGCCTCTGAATGATGATGAAGCAGAGATTGAGATGCAACATAGTAACAGCAGGCAGGCATCAGGACCTCGATCTGAAAACTCACCTATAGCGTGTGGTGACTACACAAAGATGGTCTTTAGCTTGAACTCAGACAAAACAATAAATTCTACATCTTCAAAACCCTCTTTGCCAGACCAGCCTGAATCGGTAGTCCCAGCCCTAGGTTTGGGATTGGGACTAGAATTTCCCCATGCCAAGATTTCAAACCCAGACCATGGAGCTAAGGTAATTCGAGCAGATCTTCAGGGCCGTCGGCGACACTGCTCTGAAACATTTCAGGCTCCTTCTTCACTACTGCCTTGCTCTGCAGCATCATCTTCCTCTGCATTCCCTGATCACACCCAAGCTATTGCCCGTCGGCTTGGCTTTGATGGTATGCTTTGGGGGAACAGTGGCTCAGCAGACGTCTTAGCTCAACAATTTAACCCTGGACTATCTAGCCTATCTGCTTCACAAACATCCTTCATGGAGCAGGGCCTCAATTACATAGACTTGGACCTGGCTAACAAAGAAAGGCCTCACACTAACACAGATGGGCAAGCAGCTGTTCACACACCTGCTGGCCGTCTCTTTTCCTCTGTGCTAGGTGGCGGAGCTGCAGGGGGTTCTGTAGGAACTGGAGGTTCGGGCAGTAGCACTTCAAGCCTAAACACGTATGCTAGCATTGACTTCTACAAGTCAGAAGAGCTACGGACACATCAAGGCAGCAAAGATGGTACAGGTACAGTCAGTTCCAATCACAAACTGAGTTTAGTCTGACAACATTTTATTAGCACCTATACACGTCTATTAGGGTGGCAGAATCATGTACTTTGTGATTTTGTGCCTGTTTTCTTTTTAAGCACACAACATACGTGGCGGTGGCAATGCTGTTTTTATCTCAGCTTTGGTTCCACTTTAGTCAATAACAAATTGTAATGATACATTGAAAACAGGACACAATCTGTTCCATAACAAAACTTTATGAGGTCATGGTTCACTTTTGTTCTTTATTCATGTCCACCTGGTGTCTCTAGATACGCAAGACACCTGTCAGGAATTACAATGGCAACAGTACTGATCAGATAGCCATGGAAAATTCCCTTTTGGCAAATCATATAACCATTGGTTTATCTGCCGCCTCTGTCATTCTCCAGGCAGCGAAATGTAATTTTCCTTTCTAAATGTATTTTAGAAATGAACAGTGTTTATCTCAGAGCTAAAACATGAAAGTGTGTGTGTTTATGCAAGGGCTATAATGACGGGTTAAAAAGCTGAATACAGTCTTGTATAATATACAGTGTTTGAGTTACAGTCTGTATATGCTTGAATTCGCTGTGCATGTCTTTAAATGAACATATGGGATTGTGGCATTGTTTGTCATTCAGTGACGGGATGCTTGTGTAAATTGAAGTATTTGTATGAATAGTGAGAGAGTCTGAGTCTGAATTTCTGTGTTCTGTTCCTGTTAGACAAGATGAAAGTAACTCTACATGGAAGCTCTCTGAGGTAAAAAAAGATTTAAGAACAGTTTTCTCATTGTTTTTAAATGGTTAAAGTCTGGATAAAGAGCGTAATCTTACTTCAGTTGATAAGATCATCGTGCAGTGTAGAAATAAACAAACAAGCTACATGAGAGAATGAGAGACGACTCATTTTTGCAGCAGTGAGTGGGTGATTTGCAGTTAGTGGTCAGCGAGGCATCAGCACTGGGGGAATGCAGTGAACTGGCTGTGAATGTTGAGAAGGGGCCAACGCTGCACTGGTCCAACATGGTCACAACCGCAAGCCCCCCTTTCTGCATGTAATAAATGATCCTTTTGTTCGTGGCTTCCCTCCTGGGCTGCCGTGTGTATGTGTGTGTGTTTCAGCTTCAGTAGGTTTGAACTCATCGCCCCCCTTTCTCTGTTTTTCCCCCTTTTTAAAAAAATCTTTGTCCAAATAGAGTAAGAGAGCACATACAAAAATAGAGTTTTGAGAGAACTGTAGACTGGGAGTCAGCAACCAGCAGCACCACCCCACTCTTTAATTTGAGGATTAAAGAGAGTGAAAGAAGGAGGAAGAAAAGAGAGTGCAAGGGTGAGAAAGAAATGGCACAATGGGAGCGAGACAGAAAGAGAGACAGACATATTGGGTGTGAGAATGGCAGATGGAGAAGAGAAGCGAGCGAGCGAGAGAAAGTGAGAAAGACTGAATCTGATTGGGTTTCATTGGAAGGAGGAAATGATTTGTTCAGTTCGGGGTCATTTATGCATTTGGTTCTACCAATTGAGCTACAGTTTTCAAAGCTATATAGGGAATTACAATAAAAGAAGTTTTCCTGGCCTAACTCCAGCCGTAGTCTCACTGGAAGCATCTAAAGTTAAAGCAGTCAGGGGAAAAAAGCATGAGAAAAATGAGAGGTTGTGATACAGGAAGAAATAAAGGAAAAGTGGCGAGAAAGCTAATAAAAGAGAGGAAGAAGCAGCAACAGAATGCCCATGAAATGTGCTATATTTAAGCCGATGTGATTCTTTTCTATGAGAGTGAGAGAAAAAACAGAGGACCAGCATGGCTAATATATGCTGTTCAAAGTGTACGGCGCACTCAGACACACTGAGACGGGTTGAGAGCTCTGTTCTCTGTGTGGTACTGCCACGTGTGTGTGTGTGTGTGTGTGTGTGTGTGTGTGGAAGAGCAGTGGATTTACACAAACAGCTACTGGCACTGACAGAGGTGGATTCCTCTATTGTTGCCAGTGTGTTGACAGGAGAGAGTGAGAGAGATTATTCATCATAGATTATCAGCCAGAAGACGGTAGTCATGCAGATGGAGAGTTATGGGTGAAGTATGATGAGGCTGGAGCACTTTCTGAATCTTAATTTTATACACAAATACACATCATGTGTGTACACACTCAGGCTTCAGCTGTTTGTAATGGTCTCCTGCACTCATACAGTTGCTTAACTTTGGCTACTAATGGTTTTTTTTTTTACCTCTCTTGGGGTTTTTGCCTAACTGGACCACAGTTTAGACTTCCTCCACAGTCTGCACACAGACACACACACACTTTTGGACACTCCGTCTATTCAGAGTCGTCAGTTATGAACTCGTCCACCTGAAATCCTGTGCATACATTTACAGTAAACGGTTCTCCAAGCTATAATTGATGCTTTCCATTGACGAAGAACACACCCACCACATCTGGCTGTAGTTTGATGATTTTGAGAGGCTTTGACTAACCTGTAATCCTTCTTTCACAAACACTGAGCGTTAATGCTACAGACCAGCGGTGCAGAAATCTGATTATTTATCCCTCAGGTTTACGTCAGAAACCTGTCAGACCAAACTACAGCTAAATGTAGTCAGTTTCCACGGAATAGTCAAAACTCTTCCCAGAAAACCATGCGCAATGTTGTGCTTAAACCTTAAACATTCACTCCGAGTCACTCAGATCTCATCAGTAAGTTGATCTATTTCAACATTTTCCAAATGTATTTATAGCAACATCCTTATACGTGAAGCATGTATTTTCCTGCAACATGCAGTCAGACGACAGACTTCTACAGTGAATGATTCTTTATTACTGATAGCTGTTGTAAAACTGAGTCTCACAGACCCAGATCTGGTTGTTACTGGTTCAGCCTAAAATAGTGGTCAGGCAGATAGAGATGGAAAGTGTGAGTATACATGAGAGGGAGATGGAAAGAGATACAGCGGAGAGACTGTCAGGGATTAGATTTGACAGTAATTCATGGTTATTTATGCACATCCACGGGGTGGAGTAACATAGCATAGTCCCTGCACCCTGTGTCCCAGGCAGTGTACCCAAAGCAGCTGAAACCTGGGCCTGTGGAGGGGCCCCTGGACCTTCTGGGCATTAAATTCATACTGAATAAAGAAGTTAATAGTGTCCTGCAGCTCAACTGGTAGAGTAGCAGCAATCCTACAGCAGCAGGTTGTGGGTTCAATCCCAGGGGACACGTGCACTAATAAAATGTATAACTTGAATGTACTGTAAGTCACTTTTGATAAAAGCGTTTGGCTAATGCAATAATGTATAAATAAATGCTGTTCAGAAAACTGTACGTCTGTCTGCAGTACATGGATGCAAACATGCTTTGAATTATTTATATGATCATATAAAGCTGTGAGTAACTAAGGTGTGTGTGATGAAGTCAGTAAGTCCTCTTACTGTGTTTTGTAAGAACATTGCTAAATTAGGTTTGAAGTTCATTTTTTTGCAGAAATGCTCTATATCTATTCGTAGCTGTAGTTGTGAAGTAGCGCTGGTCCAGGAGGACAGGCAGCAGGGCGGGTTAGGTAAGGTGATATTGGTTGTCCTTGTAGAGCAGCTGTGACTGAGAGAGACGAGGAAAAACAGACATGTGTCTTTCTGTGTAGGTGTTCTCACACCTGAGCTCAATGGCTGCTCTTTTCCTCACAGCATTTATCACAACCTGATGCCTGAGAAATCTACGTTAATTATACATTGAACAGCAAGACATGAGAATTAAGGCATTAATGTGTCCAACAGAATTATATGTATCAGGTAATAGAATCTGTACATGTTTAAAGTTATGTGTTATGTTTAGGTTATGAAATTTCATACCACAGAGGGTTAAAATACTTTCTCCTTTCCAAGTTTAATATGCAGCGAGTTTCTGGGGCACTATCAAAATATCTAGACCATGTTCAGAATACCATCTAGCTGTGTGCAGAAGTCCTAAACATACTGCTTACTGTACTGTCTTCTGTGCAGAATACAAGAGAGCAACAACAGCTATTTTAATCAGTGATACATTGTCACAAAATTGAATTTTGTTGCCTGTTTAGTTTATAATGTGCCTTTGATGGAAATGTTTATCTAAAGTGAGTGCATTAGCATTACATCAGTACATGCATTCCCTGGGAATTAAACCCATGACTGTGGCGTCGCCAGCGTCCTGCTCTACCAGTGGAGCTGTAGGAAAGCTGCTTAATTTATTAAAGTGGTGGGCCGCTGTCATCTCACAAGTGAACATGTTTACAGTTTGAGCAGTATGAACTATTTAACATCAACAAACAATTCTGCTTTATTATTTATCAGTCAAAGTCAAAGCTGGTTTATGCTAGTCAAGTTGATGGCTCAGGTAAGGCGGGTTAACCAGCATGACTTTTCTGTTAAGAATAAACATCTTGCAGGTCAAGCTAGTTAAAGCTGAGTGGGGCACCAGCATCTAAACATAACATGCTTGTGTTGAGCGGCTGTTTGGGGTTTGTGTGTGTAATGTTTGTCTCTGTTGTACAGTGTGCACAGTCAGTAATATCGCCCAGCTTCACCTGCAGCCGAATGAAGAGTTGTAGTTTTTTAGTATTAGCCAATAAAGAAGGGCACTGTGGGTCTGAGCGCGTGCCCGACTGTAAATGTATTATACAAGTGTCCAGCTGTGACTTTATTGCACTCTGTGTGTGTGTGTCATCAGTTAGTGCCCAGGGCTGCTGTCTTCTGACACTTAATCTCACATTGACTGCACAGAAGCAAACGAAATGGCCGGATTTCAGACCGTAAAGGATAAATAGACATACTGAATCTCTATTTTAGACAGAGGGCGTGATGGAGAAAAAGAGAGGGTCAGGAGCATGTTTAAGGTGAACAGCCGCTGAGTACAGATGCTGAGGGTTGTTTCACCACAGTAACACATAAAGACATGCTGCTTAGATACAGTGGAACTGCAGTTGTGCAACCCGTGTGTGTGTGTGTGTGTGTGTGTGGTGGGAATAAATGTCCACATGAATCGAATCACTGTCACTTTTCCTGTCAGGTGGTAGTTATGGAAACAGCGACAATTGAAAGTCTGTCTGGACTATTTTGTGACACTGTACCTTCAGTATGTTCTCATGTCATGATTCAGTTTTATTTCCATGATTTCACTGCACGAACTTGACCAAGACAAAACAATGACTCGTGACACGTCTGGATGGAGCAAATATTTAGAGGAGAACCACAGAGAAAGAAGAGAGAGGGGAGGGAGAGAGACAGGATGTTGTGAGTTTATACTGTCGTCTTATTACGTCAAAGAAACTGTGCTACACGCCGTTGTCATAGCAGCGCTCATGAGCGTGCCTCTGTTTCTCTCCTCTGTAAGCTCACAAAGGCTCTTGCCCAGAATGTTCTCCACCCGTGTTCTGTTGCTCCTTTCTCACAAACATCTTTTTTTGTCCACGCTGTACGCTGGCACTTCTGTACTCATCATCACATTTCATTCATGCCATTTTCATCTGTCTGTACACACTTATTTATATCAGCCCTGACGTGTTTAAATCAGCCTTTGAAATCACATCAACTCTGAGATCTCAGTACATTACATTTCTTTAAGTGCATGTATTTACATGTGAGTGCATGCCTGTGTGTATTTGTACATGTGTGTGTGTCCACACATGTATGTGCTTGTGTGTGTGTGTGTGAGAGAATAATCTCTCTATCTCAGACCTGACAGGGCTCATTCTGTGAGGGTGTGAGCTGAGACAGCAGAGACAGAGCGATGGGCAGATAAGAAGAGGAAAGCAGGAATAAGAGAATATGGGTTTAATCATTGTGGTTTCTCTTTTTCTGATTCGGTTTGGTGTTAAAGGTACAGGAGGACTTAGAGGGTCACTGACTGTGTTTTTCTCTAAAGCTGATGAGTGTGTAAAAACAAGTGTGTGTGTGTATAATGTAACTGGAGTAAGCAAAGGCTTGTTTCTCAGGTTAAAGGTAATGGAAAGACTTACTCCCATTACCCATCCCACAACACGTGTGTGTGTGTGTGTGTGTGTGTGTGCGCGCGCAGTCCTATTCTTCTCTTCTTTTCAGTGACGTCTCAGTTTGGGGTCATGGCATAGTTCTGTAAGCACTTCTGTCATGCCTGAGTGTAAAAATATGTTAGCTTATAACTTATAACACACTGCATACAAACACTGTACATGAACACAAGACAGTTTCTGATTGGTGCTGTTAGTAGTCAGTGTGTGTGTTACACATTACAAACTAATTCAACAACCAATAGGATTCTAACAGTGATCTGGAAAATCAACTTGCATGCCCTCTCTCTCTCTCTCTCTCTGTTTCTTTTCTTAATCTTGTTAAATGGTTTAATCATTGTTTAGACTTCCGGTTTTAGATCATGTGTGTGTGGGGAGGTTTTGTAGGTCTATGAAAGAACATTAACTGGAATGAACACACACAGTGTGTTATATTTCATTAAACCACTAATTTAAGACACTTCACTGTTTGTTTTATATTATGGCTGTGTAATACGTTAACATCTTTCTGCTGGTGAGGCACAGTGCTTTGTTAATGGAAAAATGTACCAAGAAAAACAAAGAATCTGCACTTTCTTGACAAATGCAGGCTCTGTTTTTATTTTGAAATGTGGCACAGGATTTCAGTGTTGTAGATAATAAAGTAAAAGAGAGTAGACAGCATAATAAMGTAAAAGAGAGTAGACGCGTCCTCGCCGCGTCCTCGCCGCGTCCTCGCCGCGTCCTCGCCGCGTCCTCGCCGCGTCCTCGCCGCGTCATCGCAGCATCATCACAGCATCATCACGAGTGTCACTTCTGTTTTTACAGTTGCATCACACAAGAGTGTACGATCAGGGTAATTTTATGATGTGTGTCAGACTGTTCTGTATATACTGTCATAGTATAAAAGACTTCATTAAGATCCTTAAACATTCTTTTTGTTAGTTCCTTTAAAATTACATGGCTGTAAAACACATCACTGTGACATCACAGAAATCACGAGTAGATCATAAACGTGACTAATACTTATTTCTCTCTTCTGTATTTTATCATTTTGCTAACTTTCCTATTTTGCAATGTTTAATATTGCTTAATGTTTCTAAATCTGTTTCACTGTTCAGTTGCTCAATTCTGTCTTTGTCCATGACCACTCAAACGCGTACTCGCCCTCTAGAGAGAGAAGATCTGTCCTCCACACACACACACATACACACATATTGTAAGGCTAGTTCCTGGCATCGGATTTCTCGGACAACTGGGTTTGTGTGTAAAGAGCTTGTGATTACTGGACCTCTGGGAAACAAAACTGATTATGGTCTGCTAATGAATCAGTTTTCCCATATCCTGCAGTTTCTGTGTGTGTGTGTGTGTGTGTGTGTGTGTGTGTGTGTGTGTGTGTGTGTGAGATGAGTTCTATTGGATCAAACA
>JAZGTI010011140.1:0-16937 GCA_036877585.1 Botia kubotai
GACATGAGCAGGAGCATGCACAGCTGCTCCAGGGCGATGAGCTGCATATCCCGCTCATCACCCTGTCCCATCTGCAGCCACTCCAGCAACGTGTCCGGATCCACGTCTGCCATGATGCCCCACTAGCCGAACCAACCAACACCCGATCACAGACTCAACCGGGGACGCATCCGCCAGCAGCAGGAGAGAAATAAACAGGGGCACTCACTGATCCTCTTGTTGTGTCATTAAGTCTTCACCTTCAACAAAAAAAAACAGGTTTAAAGAATAGGAATGGCATTCAAAGTCCTCAGTGATGTTGCCTCAGGCATCAACCACCACCTTCATCTGTTTGTTTGATGTGTTTTGGGCTTTGAATGGAAAAACACACTTGAGTAATTGAATGAAACTTTGAGTAATAATAGAACGGGGTGGAGCAGATGACTTCATTAAGATGCAAGTTCTTGAAAGGTTTTTTAATCGGAGTAAAACAAACTATAAACATGATGAACTTCTGTTTGTAATCAGGAAGCTGAAAGAAATGGCTGTGATTAGCTGATTAGTAAGCTTGGCCAGCAGCAGTCTGCATGATGAATGGCTTATTAATTACTCACAGTGTATAGTCCAAACAGCCTAGTTTTGCATGTCTACCAAACGTGGTAATACAAATAGACAACATTAGTGTGTTTGTATTGTACTGAAAACAACAACCATCAGGAAAGAGTAGCAATGCTTTCCTTAGGCCAGCAAGGCAGGCCAAACGGAGCCAAGCTTGAGGGTCAATTGGAGAGTTGTGTGAAATGACAAAAGTCTGTCCTTCATTATGGCCAGGATGGATATATCAAGTCATCAGATCCACCATCTTCTTACAGACTACCAGAGAGATCCACTTATCAACAGATTAAGTGACTAATTTGATTCAGAAAGAATGCCCTGTTATCTTGACATCAAAGGCAACTAAGTCCAAGTCCTAATCCACACCATTTGCTAGATGAATTACACACAAATGAACACACGCAAACCTTAAAGTTTCCTGCTACCCTTATTAAAGCCAGTTGTATTTAAATTAGTGATAACCCCCGAGCTGACATGTACAGAGTTGCCATTTCTGGTTTTATAACAGTTACACAGCACCACTGTGAACCAAATAATACGTTCAATATACTAAACTGAACTTCAGACTTTTGAATTCAAAACAAGTTCTGATAGTTCTGATGCCATGGCCCTGGGTTAAACAATCAATCAAACGTTCTCCTGAAAAGAAGAACCAGATGGTTTGCTACTGTAACTTTAGTAACTTCATTTAACCCGATCTGTTCAGTTCTTTTATGTGATAACTTGACTGATGCCTTAAACTCGTTTTCAAAACCGTTTTAAATATGAACAGAGATTAACAAAAAGGATGAAGTACAAGTTTTCGTTTCAAACACTTAAGATCGACACCAATTTCATTGTATGCAAGCACTTACAGCATGGAGATCGACGTTACCACGTGAGCCACGACTCGTACGACTTCAAACAAGTAATCAAAACCGTTGCTGTCGTTTTTAAGCACCCACTCAGACATCTTATTAAAGGCTCAAAGGGTACCGTGTTTCGGTGGGACTCGATTTAAGTTTTCACGAACAAACACACGAATAATGACGCTCTGCCAGGGCAGATGACTAACGACTAATTGAGTCCAAAAACAACTTGATTACAGCCGATGTCATCATGACTCTCTGAGCCTGACAACCCCATAAAACTTGAACACAGACGGTGACTATAAACGCTGATATAGGTCAAACCCAGACTGTCTGATATATAATATCATGTCGCATGTTTAACTTCATGTATGGCTATCTTACATGGTTATGCGAATCGAGCAAGTAAACAAACACCCTCTGGTCATTAATATCTAATATTATGAGAACAATGTGATTACACGTTAGAAAGCGTGCGATTTTGGGGAAGAAACTTTGATAAATTCCCGTTTAATCCTCTTGTTCTGCCGGCCCTGTTCTTGACTTCTGAAAGCTTGAGTTAGCCTTCTCGCTAACATAAAAAGTCCTGTGTCGTTTTATTTCTCGTTACAAAGGCGTCAATTTGACAATATGTTCCCAAAGCACCAACGTAAAAAATATAGACTGAAAGACTTAAGTCTTCACATGGTTTAGTTATCTGGGATTAGCTAAACTGCGTCCTGTTACCCACCTACAACTCGGCAGCCCAAATGAATTTAAATCACCTATTACTTCATTTACATTTAATATAAATATGTTTTTCATCCGCATACACGACCAGTCCGTTGATAATATTAAGGTATACAATCAAACAAACAAAAATACAAAGTAACACAAACGCGGCCCTGTGTTTACCAGTAAAGCCGGAGGCTAAAGTTGCTGAAGAAACCGAGGCCTGAGTTCTTCCGTCGAGCAGAGAAATCAACCGTCCGCCGAACAACATGAATACTCACCGCTTATCGCCAAACGACGAGAAGAGATGATAAACACACAAAGGTGAAGAAAATTAGGCTCTGTAGGATGTTGTGTCAGAATGTACGACGCGAATATCTCTTCATTCCCCGCTTCTGTTGTTTGTAAGGCGGAGGTCAAAGTGAACGGGTGAAATATTGAGTGAAATGGAGAGCCGTCGAAAGAGCGAGTCGAGGCTCCTCCGCATATCACGAGGCTCCGCAGCGGCGATCAGAAAAACGCAGCGCTGCGGCTGAGCGACAGGGGGCGCTAAAACACCTCTCCGTTTACATTCAACGATGTCTCCGAGCAGTTAATCACTCACCTGGTTTGCAATTTGTAAATTCTAGTGACTGATATTAAGTCATATTCTTTCCGATCAGATCAAAATTTCAGTCGATTAACATTCATCTTGACACTTAAAAACAACTACACTACATTATTAATTTATCGAGTAATTCTAGTTGTAGACTTTCAAACTAGGACATACTATACTTGATTACACAAAATCTCCAATCATTAAGTGAGTATTATCCAGTCCCACTATTTATTTAATAGGTAGAAGCAAATAAACTGCAACTAGTGAAGCAAATCTAGATTTTATTCGTTTAGTATAATCAGAAAATGTTCATTTTAATTTGTAAAAGTTACAACATACAAAACATATGGTGGTTACAAAAGCAGTATTTTAACTAGCCATCACTGTATTCATAAGACAGCAGCACCAGAAGTGTACGTTCTCATAAAAACAATGGACGAGTATTTGATGGTCTTTCCTTCTGCATTGCAAATATTGCTAGCGCGATGCTCTACCAACTGAGCTACACAAACACTAGTAAACATGTTAATAACTGTTGAATATTTTTTGCTCTCCACTAATAAGCTCTAGGTATAGCAACAGGAGTGCAACATAAATGAGTAATAATATGAGTAATGATAATAAAATGAGTAATAATGAGTAACAATAAAGATGCATGCATAATTATAATACTGAAAGCACTACAGGTAGTGACTGTCAGGAATGCATACTGTAGTTTTAATTTAAAGGTATCAGTGTACTGATTTGATGTAGTATTCTTGAGAAATACAAGTACATGTTGCAAATGCTTGAACATTGTCATAAATACATTCACAATAGGAATAACCTATGGCCTGGCTTTCATGTGTGGGGGCCGATGTGCTTAAGGTCTCGTACAGCAGACTCATGCAGTACATGAGATGCTGAGGGAGCCAAGGCATTCTCATCTAAAAGCAGAGAGATGAGAAGTAGCAACAGCACAGGCACCAGCTGTGGACCTGCATAGATAAAATAAACACCAACTTAATCCATGGCCAAAAAATAGACTTGTCCCCTTTAGATTTTCTTAGTAACAATCATAACTTGAAGATTCATCCTGAACATGTCACTGTTCTGATTCGTCAACATTGCCAAAGTCACTTACAGTGAGTTTCATCAGCAGGGAACATAAGGTCTTCCAGGGTTCGGATTCCATCCTGCACTGCCTGCAGCTCTGCTGGGCTTTGGTGACGACTCATTTCAACTGCCTCCAGCTGTGACACCAGAAGGCTGCCCAGAGCCAGAATAAACAGCCTGGCAACAGGCGCCAGGCCTTGAAATAAAGATACTAGCAACTGGTAACTCCTGCTCAGTGCCTAATTGAAGAAATAAATGATTATTATATATGACAGAGATGTTATAGGGACAGTCATCCTAAAAACAAAATTCTTTCATCACTTACTCACCCTCATGCCATGCCAAACCTACAGGACTTTTATTTCTTTAGTAGAACAAAGAAGATATTTTGAGAAATGTCTCAGTGGTCTTGTGTCCATACAAGTCAAGTCAATGGTGCCACTGTTGTTTGGTTACCATCGTACTTCAAAATATCTTCTTTTGTGTTCCTTAGAGGCAAAATGTTTGGAATGACATGAGGTTGAGTAAATTATAGAAGAACTTTCACTTCTGGGTTTTAGAGTTGGTCTTGAGGTATTCTGAACTTCGCAAAGTTCTTTATTTAGGCAGTAAGATCCAACAATGACAATTTTTTAATACATTAAGTTCTTAACATTAAACTCATTGAAATAAGCTCTCTCACTCACCATGGGATCCTTACACTCCAGACTGTCTCTGAATGTCTGGATGCAGCGTTTCTCAGTGGCTCCACAGTTGCGACCTCCAAACTAGCACACAGCAAGAAGATGGTGAGGATTGTCAACATGGTAACCTCATCCACAGTCTCCGTTTTATCTGCCCAGTACAGAAATCCATCATAAAATACACAAAGCATGTGAGAGTGTTCCTCAAATTCAGCGTGCCAATGGTGGATGAATGAGATAATTACCTTCACTCCAGCAGATCTGTCCAAAACCCATGACTCTTCTCAGCTCTGTTCATGGGAGAGGTGAGAACAGTATGCAAGGGCTTCAGGATGCCTGGCACCAGCTATCTGCTCTCAGGTCCAACCAAAACCTTTACCATCTCTCCCGACACTTCAAGCAGCAGGTAGAGCACCGTAGGCAGCAGTGACACACTGCCTACAGAGGGGTAAAAATGTTTGGTTTTTTGGAACATGTTTGGAAGAGAATAAAATCAGAAGGATTTCACAGTGACAAGAATGAACAGGTTTCAAACAGGTTTCCAAAGCACTCCTACCAGCCCCTTCTGCTCCCCTCTCCACCTCACTCAAACAAACAGAGCAATGTTTCGAAAGATCACAGAGTCATAGTGTTTACACTCTTCAGGGAAGTCAACCTATGAATAGCTATTGTTGTCTTTGCACAAACTGGGTTAGGAGAAAGGATTTGTTTTCACAGTTTACCTTTAAGTGCATCACAGTAAATCACCAGTATGTTGTTTTTGTGATCTTCAACATTTAACACAATCTAATAAACTGCATGAAAAGAAGACTATAATGGAGAGGAGGTTGTGTCTTCCCATAATCTGTAATACCCTGTAATTTTCTGGATCTCCTACCCTCTGGTGAACAGATGGAGGGCAGATCTGAGAGGACAGCCTGAGAGAGCAGATGTGACGAGTCTGCAGTGAGTGTTGCTCAGGGTGCTGGTCTGTCCTTCCCGCCCTGTGGGGCTGCCGGCCAGCTTGGGACTGAGCTGCGGAAGCTTCTGTGAGGAACGTGGAGAAGCTCCAAACTTAAAACTATTGACAGCATCCAATATTGACAGCAGGTCTGAGTGCAGCTCCAATCTACAAGTTTATCCCAGAGAAAATGATAAATTTATAAACTTATTTAACACACACATATATTAAAAAGTGATCAAGTCATTTTGTATTTCTATTATGCAGTTGTTTTTCTATACTGTGTAGCATTAATTCCCTACAACAAACATGAAGTAACCTTTGTGTTATGTTTTAGAACGATACCGAATGCGTTTCATGACTCTGTTTGAAACTAGCAGGCCCCCTGCTAAGCCCACAGATAACTTAATTTAGTGTAACTAATACGTGGAGTCACATGCACGCACACACACATTCTTGGTAACAGGAGAATGATGAGCAGGCTCAGGTACGTCTGGCAGGGTATCTAAGAATAACAGCAGGGAGCTTTACTGTACACCTCTGACAAACATCTTAAACTTCCAGCCATCTTCCAAGTCTGGCAGGCATCTGTTTGTTCATCTGTGTGTTCAGGGACAGATTGTTCATATGAAAGGTATCTAACACATTTACAGTTCATCACTGCTTGGAAAGATTAAAACACAATGGGCCTTAATAACGACACACAATCAAAACCTATTTCTTTAAAAATTCTTCATAAATCTGTTCATAAGCAACAAAACCAAACGTTGCATTGAACAGTTTTGCATACAAAATTGTACCTTTCAGCACTGTTCTCAGTTTTTGATTATAACAGTACACAGTTTATTCTGAAACTGAGGCTAGAAGACAGACTCACATTGTCTCAATATTGTTCCCATGCCCAGGAAACTCCGGGGAACGCTGGAGAATTTACGGATAATGACCAACAGTGTTTGTAAACCGGGCCATGAAGGTCATGCGTACGAGGTCTGCCAAGGAAATCTGCAAAACAGAGAGGATGTGGGCATATACAGACAATTAAAATCAGAGGAAGTTACAGTCACAATTAACTTTAATTATACAGAATAAAAGAGCAACTTTTAACTTTATACAAATGTTCACCACTTGTGCTGCACAAAGAAAAAGTTATGTGGATTTGAAACAAAAGGTGATTAAATAATGCCTGAGTTCTGCATCTTACCAGAAGATGGCGGTAGAACAACACTGAATACATAAAACCATATTGTTACAGTGAATAAAAGCTGGTGTAACAAGAGAAGGGAAGAAATGAAAAAGCTTACATGACACATCAGAAATCACTTGTGACATTATTAATGTCTTTAACCTACAGACTTGTGTAAACAATGTTCTTGTGCTAACGTCATGTTGACATAAGCTGAGTCTCCACTTTTAAACTGCAATTATTCGACGTACATACACTCCACAGAGAACATGAGCAGACCACAGCAGGTTGTTGAAGGGGCCTGTGGACTCAGGCTTAGCACGGAATGCAGAGGAGTCATCATATCGATCACCATCTTTCTCCTGCTGAGTTTCAACTGAGGCGACCGCAGCAGTCTAAAGCATGATGAACCGTCCACAAAAACATCACACTTGATAAAACTCATCACAAAAACTTCTCATGAAATTCTAAACAGACAGTGCATGATGAAATTTTAAAATAAAAGCAGCATCCCTGCATGTATTTTCTGTTAAAGAATGTAAGAACATGCCAGGTGTCTTTTTGTTACACGTTTTGCTTCAGACATTGTGCTTGTGCTATTTTTGTTTATTTTTGCTATTTTTGTTTAAAAGCTGTTTGGTTAGATATTTTGTGCAATGACTTTCATACAATTTTAAGTGAGGTTTAAGTCTCTAATCACTGGGGCAAAAATATTTTTAAAAACATGAAATGAACTGATATAAATTATGCAAAGGACCAAATCGCTTTCATCCTCAGTTCAAGACAAAATCTCAGACCTAAAACTAATCCACAGATCCCTGCAATCAAACCCAACTCAGAATATAGAGAACTGTAAAATAAACCACAGGGGTGCAGTGCTGTGCTGTGTAGGGGGTGACAGCGACTCACCCAGCTTTGTGTTGTTAAGATGTTGTTAAGCAGCTCTTTAGCCAAGCCACAGCGTGCTCGGATACCTCCGCTGCCTCCCTCCGCGCCAGCTGCCTCATACAGGCCACGACCACAAGCCTCAGGGAAAGATACGAGCTGCAGAGGTTTATCTGCACATGCACAAAAGAGATGATAAGCACATGAGCTCCTTCATAACATCTGTGTGGTCATACTACAGGTGCTCTGAGACTAAGTGGGTAAAATAGGAAGTAACGCACTCTCTTAAACAAACGCAATAATATTCACATTTTGCATGAAAGACAAACGTGCAGAAAGGACATACAAGCTACGTTCACACAGTCACAGTGATTTCTGGGATTGGTACCCGTATTTATGAACAGGTGTGTCTCTTAAGTTGTAATGTACAAACAATAGCATATAGAATTCATAAAAATCATCGGAATAATCAGGTAACAATCCCCTTCTATAAATCGCAGGTCAAGCCCGAAACCCGCAGCTATGGTTATAGAATGGTTATAGAATTCGGAGTCACTCTGGAGTCCAACAATACTGTGTGTGAACGTAAATATATCAGACACTCCAAATAAAGACTGACAACCATATTCTGCTGCGGTGTGAATGTAGCCAATGACTCTTCAGCAAACAGTGACAGAGCTACTGTCAAGGCTTGTTTTGAGCTTTAAATGATGCGACAAGTGAGCTGTTTGTGGCGAACAGGACCATAAATCAACGCGCCTAAAAATAGAGTATGTTAAACAACACGTTTTTCTCAATTACTGTCTAATATTGTCTTAGTGTGCATGTGGGGCTGTGCGAGGGTGAGAGAGAAAGTGAGCAAGAGGGAGAGAGAGGACAAATGTAATGAAGCTAATAGCTTGAACTGGCACGAGGCCACAGCTGTGGATGTGAATGTCATGTGTATTGTGTGAGTGGTCAGTGTTAGAAGCCTGTACAGAAAACACCAAGCCAAGCAAATCTAATTCTTGGCATTAACCCTGCAGACAGAGGCCGTGACACTGTCCGCTCATTCACAAAACCAGATCTCCTGTTTGTTTTACACTGGAGGAACCAGAGGAGAACAACAGAACACAATTAAGAAGAGGGGAACATGAGGAACAATCAAAGGAAAGGGATTACTGAGGCCTGACAGCAGACAGGCAGAGAAAACCTACCGACACAGAATAATCCAATAACTTCTTTTGTACGAGAGATGCTCACTGACTCCACCTGTACTTCGATGACATCCAGTCATCACTGCCTCTATACCACAATATAAATGAATGTGGAGAATGCAAACTGCTACAGTGACAATATTACTAACTGGGCAAAGCATTGAAGCTAGGTAAAAGGTAAAATTAGGCTTTCATAATCTTTTATTGAATGTAATAACATTGCTGATGTAACCAAGGTCACATGGGCGGGGAAATTGTATTAGTCAATGATATCACAGTTTAACATTTAATGATCCAATCAACTCCCAATAAAGTGTATATACCTGCACTTTAGGTGAGGTGCTCTCCTGGGATGGAGTAAAAAGGCACTGAGGCAACACAGGCACTGAGGTACTGGAAACTAATGCCACTGAGGTAATGATAGACAGTGCCAAGTACCAAGTGGTGAACTGTGCATGTAATTGAGTTTCCTGCTGCCTTCAGTCTAAAATACATTTCCATTCATTTCAGGTTAAGATCTCAGTCTGCCTTAATATATTAAATATAATACCACTCTGTTATAGTGGATCTCTGTAATTATTATGTGGTAGTTACCTACTTGTCAAAACTCATGAAAGTAAGGGACACAGTTAAGCTGGAGTCATAAAGAACCTGCACCAGTCTGGCTAAACACTCTGCAGCCATACAGTGCAACACAGGGTTTGAGCCCTCTAGCGCCCCCACCAGGAGAAAGGAAAGGTTTTGTACATCCTCTGGGCCCAATTCCATCTGACTTGAGGCTAAACACTACACAGAAAAGTAAAAGGGGCATGATGAACAGAGACAGACAAGAGGCTTAATACAGCATGGCGGCAACAGACTTCAAATTACATCACCGTTTCTAAATATCTTCTTACCCTTAAGGTGCAGCTGAAAGCAGCAGCTACATGGATCTGAACTGTGACAAAACTGAGCCCTAAGACAAGAAATACAACAACTGTAACTATACACACAACACAACCCTTAAAATGAACTAGGGCTACTGAAAAACTGTAAAAATAGATTCTTAAAATGTTTTAATAACTATAGAGAAAAAATGAATGAAATAAAAATCAAATAAAAACAAGACAACAAAAGAAAATCAAGGCAAGCTACTAATGGTGTGTAACAGAATGAAAGATGCGCTGCAGGAGGACAGGTGGCCATATGATCAGTATCATTTCCTCTCCACTGTTGTGTTTAATAATGGATGAGACAGGGCCTGAACTGCCCCAATTATGCAAATGCATGCAGATGTCTGGATGCTGATTTGGTCGGGCTGCATAAGACAGTGCTTCAAAAAGCCTCTGGTCCTCATTAAAGCCCGTTCCAGCAAGAATTACAAGTAACCGACTCTTCCTTTTAACAATCCAAATCATTTTAATCGGTAATGTTTGTAAACAGCAGTAAAAGATCATTCAAATACCCACAATCCATTAGGTGTAACAAAAACTACATATACTAAGTGTGATATATTATACATGCAATTCAACCATTAAGATAATATCCTAAAGAATAGCAGACAACAAAAAAGTATATAACCAAAATGTACTGCTTAACTATTCATGTTTCGTGTTTAGCTATTGGTTTGTATTACCTGTTAACTTGCATGCGCTAATCGTAATGCATTGCATCTTTGGAATAATATGATTACCAGATCTTTACCAAGTTACCAAGTCTTGCTGATCTCAGTGTATCTCAATATCCTACCGATGTTGTTTAACATGCTGAGACAGCTGGATACTGCAGTAAAGCAAAAACAACCCACAGCACACACCTCTGCTGATTCACTGTCAGTGTGAATTTCGTGATAAATTTCGTGATGCTAATTAGAAATAAGCCCGAACTGAACCGACACCTAAAGACAAGCTCTCAAAAGAGCCACGAGACAAGTACAGACACAGATCGCTTTCACACCTTGCTCTTTGAGTGTGGCATTCATAGTGGACAGACCTGGGGAGCCCAGCAGGGGCTGGACACGACACACGCAACGCTGCAGCAACACTGCCACCTGAGCAGGCATCGCTACGGCAAGCACGGTGCGGCTGCCAGACGTGCTGGGATAAGGAAGAACAGAGATCACAGCATCCGACATTCACACACCAGCACGTGCTGACTTGCAGCTTCATCCATGGGGCTCACGCATGTCTCTATAGTCCACCTGTGCAGAGCCGCATCTGACAGGAGCACAGAGACAAACAAACACATGCAGCATTCAACACATTAAACTTGCATTTTATACCGTGACTTCAGTCAGCATGGATGCAACCTAAACGCTGGTCCAGTAGTCTCTTACCCACAATCCTCTTCTGCTTGCTGATTGTCAGGTCCCCTTGGCGGCTGCAATCTGGGCCTGCTTCCCCAGTAACGCGCCGAGCATGGCTCGCAGTATAAGGGGATGCAGTGGTGGCAGGAGATGGCATCTGCAAGGAGAGACACCCACTTCATGAGAAGAAGAGGAAAAAATTGTTTCTATTTTTCTCCTCCATAGCCTCCATCTTTTTGGTCCTTAAGACATAAGGCCAGTCAAGCTGTGAATCAAAACATAACCAATATGTTTAGAGAAAAAGACTGCAGGAGGGTTAGTGACCTACACACACACATCTCTGCTAACCGAGCTGGTGCCTTTCAGCATGTCTTCACTGGCCCGCAGGAAGCCAGATCCTCCCCGCAGGAAACCAGAAGTCAGCAGCTCCATCACCTCCTCCAGGGAGTTACGCTTGGAGCCCGGCCTTGGAGCACAGATGAGATGCCAAGGAGTAGGAGACGTGTGGAGAGAGAAATGAGTGAGAAAAGATGTGCAGAGAGAAGAAGACATGAGCGAGAAACGTGGGGAGTGAACGTGGGGGATAAATGACAGAACAGATAGAAAAGAGTGGGAGAGGAATGAGTGACACAAAAAGTCAGAAAGTGGGGAACATGGGAAAGAACAAGAAAGGTTAGATTTTCACTGATCCACTCTACTGATCTGAGATCAGCTTGGCATTATCTGAGAAGGACAATACTGAAAGAAATCCACCCACCTATGGCCTGTTTGGGTTCCAAAGCCGATGCTATCAAAGTGCCAAGCAGTTTGAAGATGGCAACTCGGACATCATAGTTTGAGCCCTTGAAGGCTCAGAAACAAAGAGTGGCCTCGTTCTCCAGCTCTGTTGACCAGAAGACACTGTGAAAGATCCACACATGCATGACGGGACATTTCAAACAGCACAACCTAAGGTTGCTCTTAGAACAAAAAAAATCTATGCACTTAAATGGGGCCTGTATTTTTAAAACAGGTGTACAGGGAATTTACTAGAACATTTGCTAGGCAATAGCTTACTGGCCTAAATGAAAAGAACCCAACCCTATCACTATAATATTCCTGTGTCTACATATGATTCTGTCCCTCTTTCAATGTAGGTTTATGGATATTTCATGAGACATTACATCATGAATGATTAAATGATGAATGATGTTCTGGCCAATGTTGTCTGTGGTGATCCAAAAACATACATTGCCTGTTTGCTCTTCAAATCACTGATCACAGAAAAACATCACACAGCATCAATCTCCGTAGTCTCATTTCTGCATCTAGCGTAACTGTCAATCATTCAGACCCACCTCTGCACTCTTCTTTGCCACAGACTGCCACAGTCTCTTTAAATGAGTTGACGAGGAGTCGCTCCAGTTGCTCAAACAACACACCCAAACGGGTCACAGCTGCCCTGTGGGGAACAATCAATACACTCAGTGATGGATCAAGCAGTCAAGCCATCTGCAGCGCAGTGCATGGGTGGGTGTACGATGTGTAGGGTGTAAATGTACGACACTCTGCACTAACAGTCGATTAGGCAAGAAGCTAGGAGAGTCATCTTTGCTGTGGATGTCATTGCAGCAGTCCACGCTGAGGCTTGATGTAAGGGAGTCACCCACACAGTAGATCAGCGCCAGACAATGCGGCAACAGCCGGCGCGTTGGAGTGCCTGGAGAACTTGATAGTACCTTCGTCAGCTGTTCCACCAGGTGCTTCTGGTTCTGTTTCACATCAGTGTGCCACACAAACAGACACCAACATATTGTTTAGATGACTGACATTCAGACCTGCTCTTTAGTTAAAGGTGTTTCACCAGTAACAAACTGACACAGACAAATGGCCAGTCGGTTGTAAATAGAGAGACAGCCGGTAGAAATAAATAATAAACAAATAATCTGTTCAGACTGGCTGTTTCGTTTGTGTGTGTGTGTGGGAGAGAGACCGACAGACAAAACGAATCAACATTTCTTCTCAAACAGAAGGCGTATTGTCTTAGCACTCAACTCAACCTGTCTGTGGTGGGCAGCAGTTTCTTAGGGAAACACAGCCACCTGAAGACAAATTCAGCCCTCTCTCAGCTGACTGCAGGCCTCCTCATTCAGCAGTAAACTATGAGCCTGCTCCATCTTCCTGCCTCTCCAAACACTCACAGGAGCAGACTCTGTCCCTGACTTCAGATACCCTCCAGACACCTTCATCTGCTCTGAATCAAACCAGAAGTTCAGTGACTCAAGCATAAAACACTGGTTTTAAAACACAAAAGATACACCAAAGATGTGTGTAACAAAAAGTTGTAAAGAGGAAATGATGCAAGTAACATGAATCAAAATATTGGAAAATGGACTTACTGATAAGGATGTTACATGTCAAATTTTATAACTCCTACATTTCAACACTCAGTTAAAAAGGATACAAACGTAAGTGTAAGTGCCTGTAAACAATCCTGTAATCCAGTTTATATAAAGTTTACAATAAATGGCACAACGGCTTTTTGAAAAGGACCTTGTAAACTAAATGTTGCCATTATGAAGAAGGCAATGTTTTGCACTGGGCTTGCACAGTCTACAGAGAAACCAGCACACCATAGATCTTAAAAGGATCTCAGAGTCCTCTATGTTTGCCAGTTAAAGCCGATAGGCTTGAAAGCGCACATCAAAGCTTCAAAAAATACCTTACTTTTCGTTTAGGTTTATTAATACCAAAACTGTCCAACGATCTATTTAATCAATTTTTCATATGTATTAACTATTGGTATTACCTATAGCTTTTTTTAATGCGCATTTAAACGTCTGTTAGTATTGTAGATAAATACATAAACACATTTATTGTTTGATCTCTGATGGACACAGACTCCAGGCTAAATGATCAGGGCTAAACCCACAGTGAACTTCAGAAAGACCTCTGATACAGTTCATTTCAAATAATTATAAGACATATAGAAGTTTAAGTATTCCGCCCCGTGTCGTGTTGCGATAATTTAACTCCAACGCTACCTTCCAGTGCTAACCAACCAATTCACTGAAACGCTAGCACGGTTCATCTTCAAAAGCATTTACGTTAAAAAAATAAAAGGCTTAAAAGCGGTATTACCTGCTACATACAGCAACCGTATTGCACGAAGGACTTTAATGAAAAATCCCTGTGTAATTTCTCAATGTCATCTGCCGGCGTGAAGGTGCGAGTGAAACCGCGAAGTGAAGTCACGCTCAAGAGAATCCAAACGACCGCTAGAGTGAGAATTTAGCCCTGCCTTTCTCATTGAGCAGCAGAGGCTCCGAAAACTTCCAGCCCAGGACCTCCACCTAGACATGTACAATCTATCTCAAGATCCACTAAAATATTACATGTAAATATGAAAAAAGTTTATTTTTTTATTTCCCTTGAAATTGTATGAATTATTAAATATAAGTTTAATTGTAATAGCAAAATACCTTATTGTATGGCATTAAATAACATTGAGTGAATGGTTAAACCATTAAAATGATAATTCACTTCACTACAACAGCCATGTAACTTTGCATGTCAAACCCAGTGAGATGCCTACCTAGTACACAACATTTTTTTGTCATTTAATACAACATACAAGACATGCATATCTTGATATATGTTACAATAGCAACAAATGCAGGCCTATAGTTTGTACTTTATTTTATGGTTTTAATGCAGTATCTATTTTTATGTTATTCCATCAAACCCCTCTTTTCCATACTTGTGGTTAATCATAGATTGTTAATCATAGATTAGGTCATCTAGTTCTAATTCCAGATAGGTCATAAGTCTATTCATAAACTATCTCTACTCTCTGTTCTAAAATGTATTTTCTGTATAGTGTATTTTTTACTGTTTTATTTTTCTTTACTACTTTATGCTAAAATGTATTTCTGTTAAGCTTGTTCCTTTACAGTTTTTGTCACTACTGTTTTTAAATGCAGGTTCTGTATTTTTCTCTATTTCTTTACGGTTTTATACCTTAATTTACTTTCTGTAAAGCTGCTTTGCAGGAATGCAAAATTGTGAAATGCACTATAAAAAATAAAATTGAACTGAATAACTTTTACATTTATTCTTACCAGGGTATGTTTTAATTAATTTAAATAGTCCTAAATTAAACAGCCGATACACACAGCTGTAACACGCTGTAATTTTATTAAAATACTGGAACAAATAAAAAGTATTAACAATTTATTTGTTTTACAGTGTATCAGTTCACATGTTTACAACAGTGCAAAAAAACATTTAAAAACATTTCTTTTATGATTGTTAAAGCAACTATATATCTTCTTTAATTAGAATCTGATATTTCACATGACATTCACTCAAATTATGATCTCCAAATTAAAAAAAGGTAAACATGTATCACTGCATTGCTGATGAATCAATGCAAAAGTTATTTTTACATATAAAAAATGCATAATTTTATCTCTGGAGAGTTGAAACTGCTGTGTCAAAGTCTTTCAACAAACCAAAAAGCAATTAAAAACAACAGTGATGTGCAGATGATAAAACATTCTAAAACAAGTGTGACAGACAACACTGTTCTGAGAAATTATAGTTTTATAAGAACTAGCATAAAATGTTTTTTACAAATAAACTATACAATGAAATTCAGCAGTATTCCATAAAATAATCATCTTCTTCATCACTGTCATCATCTCTTGATGTCTCTTGAATATCCTTATCAGAGAGCATATTCCAGACAACAAAATCATCATCTTCAGCTGCTGTACATACAGAACACCAAATTAAAAACAATTAATACCATAAACAAATAAATCAACATTTGTACAAATCAATGCACCGCATTATATTTATTATCATGTAATGCATTTACATACCAACGCATCTCTTCAGAGTCTTTCTGCCTGCTGGGGTTGGTGTGAGCTTGTCCTACAAAAAATCATCAGTCATTACTGAAAAACATTATTGAATGCAGTTTAAACAAAAAGTATTAATAGACAATAGAATGTATAGTTTATGATACCTGCATTAACTAATAAAACCTTGTTGTATATCTGATCAGTAAATGATCACTAATCTGATCACTTGCAGTAAATCTGATCACTAATAGGAAACGTCTTTGTTACCATTGGTGCAGCCTTTCTGCCCCATTTACGTCCTTTTCGGTTCTTCTGGAGATGGAAAATGTACTTGTCCATGTTATTCCTTCATTTAAAAAAACATTAAATCATTATTTCCAATGTAGCCTGCATCGAAAGCCTTGACAGTCCAATTGAAATAAAAGCATCATACTTATTGATGGATCCCAACATTCCTGGACTGATATGCAGACACTTAGGGGTTTTCACAGCTGAAGAGATGCTGCAGCTCGGCGTCTGAGGGTCCTGAAGCTGGCTGAAATTGTCCTCATCTCCATTTGCAGAAAATACAGGCAACTACAAAAGCAGGGAAAACAAAAAGGCTTAATATTAGCAGACTATCATATCTAGTTTATTGTAGATGGCTTTGTATCAATTAAAACAGAAGGTACCTTGATCTGTCTATTGTGCCTAGGTGAACTGACAAAAATGTCATTTTGTTCATCTTTGGGCATGTGGTCCAAAAAATACCTCATCTGCTGTTTCCTTTTAAGTGTTCCAGCTTTAGCAGTTATTGCAACAATTTCCTTTCCTATGAACAAAACAAGGTAAAAAAGGCATTTTTGTCTTATGGACTACTTTTCTTGTGGTAGCTCAACTTGTAGAGCATTGTCAGCAGCGCAAAGGTCATGGGTTAGAGCAGGGGCGCCGCTAAGGGGGGGRAAGTTAGGACAATTCTAAGGGCCCACGCCCTTTAGGGGCCCCCAGAGATCTGCTTTATTAGTAATAACACTACTAGGGGGGCCCAACCTCATATTTTGTCACAGGGCCCAAAATTGCGAGCGGCGCCCCTG
>JAZGTI010011141.1:0-16937 GCA_036877585.1 Botia kubotai
ATTTGAATCTGAAAAGTAAGACTGATTAGCCTTAACTAATTGCTAGCTGGTCAGACTAGTCTTGATGGCTATGTTTATGCAACTGCCCCCCTGATTAAACATGCCTGGACTGATCCCAAACAACCATCTGTAATAACAAGTTCAGGAATTTGGCGACTTATAAAAGGCACATGGCTCCCAAATGTTTTATTTAGGGAGCCACTGGGTTCCTACATTTTTTAGTATAGAGCTAGTTGTGTTCTCTCTGCCTCTCAGACAGCAGTCACTACAGTTTGTCTAAATGTTAGTCGCAGTTAAATTATTAAAAGATACAGATACGGTAGACTGTGGTTTACTAGGTCTTTCCAAGCCAGAGGGAATTTGATTGTAGCTCATCCTCTGACAGTGAAAAGCAGGGCTCAGCAGTCTTACCATCCCCCCTTATTGACATTTCCCTTTTATTGTGCCCCTTTACAATACGCTAGCTGTTCCTCCTGGCTACCAGACCCTTGTGTTGCCTGTGATATCAGCTGAATGGCCTGAGGCGCTATCACACACACACGCTACACAAAGAGCTTTGTTTTCTACCTCTCATTTCATTTTTTACAGGTCAGTAAATTGTAGTGCTACAGAGCTGCTGTAATGATAGTAAAGGTGTACCACTTTATAGAGTGCTGGAATTCTCTCCCTATAGCACACATGGGAACTTACATAATATGCAACAGTGAGAATTGAATGAAAAAGACAAAGTTGGATAAGTACAGTTATTATATTTACAGTTATTACGTTATATTGGTGTGGGGAGGGATTAAATTGAGGAATTAATTGCAATGATAGTGTTGTGTATTTGCATTCACCACCTGATTCATTCAATGGATTATGCAGATCAGAAAAAAGTTATGTAAAGCCTCATCTTAATGACCCGTTCTTGTGCTGTTATGAAGAATACAGCAGAGCAGACTACCATAACCTTGGACTTTACTAGAGCTTTGCTTTGCTTTACTTTACTTTGGTATCATCTGTTGTGCGACAGATGGGTCATACTCAACTAAATTAAGATTCACAGAAAACAGGGTGTGAAAAGTGCATGTGTATACATTGGTTGGTGTATTTACCTGTTTTGCCTCTGTACACCACTGCATATACTGCAATAAAAGTATAATTATAAGGTATGGAAAAAATCATTAGCTCTACACTAATCATTACCTCTGTATGAAAACAAATTAATGTAAAGTCCCCATCATGATACAGAAATATTTGATGTACAATAAACCTGCAGAAAGGGCAATAATCCAGATCTATGGGCCTTCCATTCAGACTCATCTCATGTGCTTAAAAGGCTGTTTATTACAGACTAGCAGCTTGCTTTCTCTGATTCCCTCCCTCTGTCATTGTGTGTATGTGTATTATTATCTCCTTATGCTCACGACTGGAGAATATTAAGGAAAAATGATATCTGCACTTAACTGAGACAAATTAAAATAATCACAATACTGTATCTCATATCTCAGGACATTGGAATGCCTTTATCATAAGTAGTTGCAGCACAATCCCTCATGTTCTGTTTAAACTTACTTGTGTTTGGCTCCCAAAAACTCTTTCAAAGTAGTGCAACATAATAAAAGTATGACAGTTGTGAAATGTATTATTATTATTTCTTTAAAAAGGTTTGTTTTTCTGGATTCAGAACACAATTTTCAACACTGTATTAAATAGTGTTTATTAAAAAAATGCTCAAGTCAATCTGACCCCAAGAAATAAAGCAAATACGACGTGTACATCAATCAGAGAATGTTTATATGTATAAAAAAGTCATTGTATTTATTAATCTAATGAAATGATTCATCTATTATTTATCATTTGCTCATCAGTCAGACCACAATGTTTGGTTTGCCTTGGGCTCTCAGACTTCAAACAGAACATGAAGGTCAAGTGAGAACATGGAAATATCTCAAGATAAATCAGAAATGTCTCTCCTTTGAAACTTTGTGAAAGAGTCAAAGATCTTGGGGTTCTGGTTTAGTTTCAGTCTGGACTCAAATTGAGTCATAAATAAGGACAGCTTTACTTGCCATATACTTCCGATCTTAGTTCCGAACTAAGATTTTGATCTTAGTTGACTTCCGATAATCAGCTGAAATAAGTCATTTCCTGACAGCACCAGCTGCTTGTTTAGATGGGTGGCGTGCATTGATTTGATCGAGAAGCATAGTGTATTTGTAGAGGATTGTAGAGAAAACAATCCAGTAATGTTATTAAACAATTCAGAAATGGTATTCAAAACAACACATTTGCCTCTGTGAAGAGTTTACATGCATTATTCAAGCAAGCAGGTTAATCATGTCTGGACCTGACGGTCAGACTTCCCAGGAAATGTCATTTTTTTTTTAGTAATACAACTGGACCTGTTCCTCTAAAATTCTGATTGGTCGATAAAGGCGTATATCAGTATGCTGTACATTTTCATCAAGGCTCTTGTGATGCACCATCCACATTAAAGTTCATATATATGCAGCATTCTCTGACCCAGCAGAAACTTCGGTCTGTAGGAGCTTTGACTCACATCCACTGGGAAACCAAATTCCAGTAAACATTACAGTTTCATTTTGTTTCTGTTAACTAAGATAAAGTTCCTTATGGAATAAAGATCAGTCCCAGTTCAGCTGTTGAATCTAGAAAAATATGTGTGTATACCAGTGATGTATTTAAATGTCCTCTTACCTGCTGTGACAGTTCTACACATACACATCATATATGTGGTTTACGGAGAATCTCCGCTGAGCTAATTTAAGTTTTATACTGAGCTTCCCTTAACTTAACCCCACCCCTATACCCAATCCTCACAGAAAATGTTTCACATTATTTAATTTACAAAAATAGCACAATTTATTATGTTTTAGAGCATTTCATTTATGGAGACATAGGAGACATAGGTTTATGTGAACCTAAATTTCCTGGTCACAAACATAAATTCATATATTTTATAACTAAAAAATAAATCTACTTCATGTTTGCACATACTGTGTACTTGTCTCACTATGTCTTAAACAAACAATGGAATTAATAAATATGTACAAATATATAATGTAAAAAATTTTTTAATGTCAATATATGGCCAAATATTCAGCCTCAGCCAAATAAAATCAGAAGACATCAAACTCTTTCTCTCTTTATTTCCAGTTCTTGTTAGCAGCAACAGTGTCCATTATCCTCAACTGTTTAAATACCGCATCAACCTCCAGAGTGATCAGCACACTTCACTGCTCACACTGAGGTTAAGTAATTTAAGCACCACAAGCTTGTGTTCTGTTCCTGCACCTGTTTTACCAGGTGCTCTGCAGATCTGTGCCAACCTCCCTGGACCATTTATTATACACATGTACTGTGCATTGTTGCATACCTCTGAATTCCCTTCCCGATTGCTGTCTGTTGCAATATACTGAGCAGACGTTTAGCCTGTCTTCATGTACAGAACAAAGGACAACATTGTTCCTGTGCCTTCCAATTTTGTACTAGCACGCTTGCAGTGTAGACAGCTTCGTAGACAGCTTGATTACAACAGGAGTTTTTTAGTTTTATCACGTAGTGGAGACAATGCAATAGAGACACAAGGTTTAGATACTGACATACTAGCTTACCATTTGTAATATTTCTGCAGTGTGCAGTACATAAAGTATACTGTTCACAATTTTTTGTATGCATAGAAAACACAAATGACCTACTGCCTTTGCTAAAGTGGGCAAATGAGCATATTGTATACTCTAGTTCATACTCCCTATTTGATTTTACTGCTGGGAGTTAAATTTTTGTTTAATTTGTTGCATGCTTGTAGACAGTCCCATTGGTTGTTAGAGAAGCATTGTAATAATGTTGTTGCCATCTTTTGTAATGTAGCCACAGAGGAGGGATTATAGCAGCGGAGATCTGGCAACCTGCAGATGAACCCTATGATTCAGCTCTGCTCTGTGACCTATGTGATTTACAGACAATTACTTACAGAACACTACATAGTGTGTGACTTATAAAATTATACAGCAGGCCAAAGAGGATATTTGTTCTGGATATAGACAATATAACAGCCATGCAATTTCTAGATTTATTCAGTCACACTAAACCCATGAAGTCATACTATATTACAGTAGACTTACTACAGACTTATTACAGTGGACTGTAGTAAACAATGACAAGTACATGCAGTATATTTTAATTATAAAGAAACCTTTGACCTTTTGACCTGCATTTTTAATCTTCTGCCATGTGCTAATGATGAAAACATGACTCAACCTCACTGCCTTCTGTTCAGCCAACACACACGCACAAAAGGTCTCCAAATCTAATCCATGTCTGCATTTGTCAACCTTATGAAATAACTGCAATGTATGAACAGAACAATGAGAGAGAGAGAGAGAGAGACAGAGAAAGAGAGAGAAAAGGAGTGGCTGTACGTTCCCATATAAACCCGATACAAAGACACTAATTATTTTGTCACATGCTTATTTAAATAAATTAATATTTTATCTAAAAGAAAATGATCCTTGGACACACACATATGGAAGTAAATGAATCCAGATCAGGCTGAGTGAAGTCTAAACACAGAGATTAGAGTTCCACTCACTGCTGAATCCTGTTCACTAGACTTTAATGAGTCCCTCTGGCATCCCAATGACTCACTGGAGTTCTTACACAGTGACAACGGAGCATCCTAAAGCCCTTTAAAGTCTGCACTAATTAAACTTTGGAGTTCTGTGGCTTGTTGTGCATGTCTGTTGGCTCTAAGGCCATCAACACACTGGTGTCCTTTTATTAGTTCCCAAAATGTATGTTTAAAGAAATGCGCATTTAATCTAAATTTTAACCTTTCCCCTTTGATTGCTTGTCACATAGAGACCACTTTTCATAATCTATTGAACTAATTTCTATTAGATCAATTCAGGTCTCTATATTTTGTTCTTGTTGAGAATTTTATTTTAATGAGTTGTAACCAGCATTGTTGACTCTTTCACCCCTTCTTTAAAAAAATGGACAAAAAGCATTGATGACTCATCTTGTTCACAGGGGTGTGACACATTTTTGTCCAATAAAATGCTTTCAGGAATTAAAATGTTAAAATCAACATTTACCAAGTAAATGTTGATTTTGCCAAGATGTGACGTAAACTACAGATGTGACGTAAACTATGCCCTACGTAATGCTGAAAAGAAAAATGAACACTTCTTTTAAGGAACAATTTAATAGTGTTGTAAAGACTGATTCTACAAGAAATTGAATGGATTAAATCCATAAACTAATTGCTAATTTTAAATATTGCAAAGACAAAATAACAAGCCATTATTGTAATAGTGTTTTGGCAGCAGAATGGCTTTAAAGGGGAACAGGTTAGTTGGGTAATTAAAGGTATTCTGGGAGAAGGTTTCCTGGGTATAAGTGAGTCCTAACTGTAAATCACATCCTGAGTCAAAACTGGGGGATGGGTGAGGTTCTTCTAATCACAATATACTGTAGCCTTCTATAGTACTTATCGACACACAAAGCTCACCACGTTTAAAGCTATGGCAGTGTGTGTGATATTGCAGTGTGTCTCAGGGCTTCATCAATACTCGGTACTCAAGTTTGTCCCCTGAGGTTTCCCTCTCTCCCTTTCTCTCTCTCACAGCTTTCACACATCAAAGATGGTGCTATGAATCTACTCCCTAGCTCACCAAAATATTAACACACATGAAACATTAACAGTAGTTTTTCTTGTGTAATATAGCATTGGATGTATCTTAAAACAGCAGCAAAGGTGTTTTAAAGCTAAAACAAAAGGACAAAGACAACAGAAATAAAATACTTTTTTTTACCCCAAGATCCTTCCTTTAATCTTCCTGAATAATATAGCAGGAGTCATTCTTATTCAAAACATTTAATCAGAATAATGAAACAACCAAGCATTCCAATCAAGATTGTCAACCCTCCAATACAGGAACGAAACAATCCAAGTCCAGCATAGTATCTGTCATCTTATCCTGATCAACAGCTGCCTTGTTCCAGCACACTCCTCTGTAAACAACCCACGTAGAGGCACAGTATCACTGCGGGTCAGTGCTACCCAAACATCCTTTAACCATCATCAATTAAAGACATCAGGACACTTACACAAATTCCTTTTGCTGCCAGTGGAAGATCCTGGAGAAGACATCCCAGAGCTGACTGCTGAGTCTGACTGGGGGTCTTTTGCGGTGGGAGTGCCAGAGTGGGCAGGGAGAGGTGTGGAAATCAGGTGTGGGAGTCCGTTTACAGCAAAGACAACTCAAAACGCATCCCGAAAGTCTACACGGACGACAGTGGAGGATCAGAGTCACATGCACAATCTCACTCTTACCCACAGTTAGACGCTCTTTCTCGCACCTACAGGGGGCTGGTAAAGCGTGATGCGCAGAGGTGATGCTGCGTGCACCTAGCGCTTGGCTGTCTGGCGGACTGGAGGCAGAGCAGCTGTGAATAGTACATAGGAATGTACCACTCAGCATCTCAGGAGGGGAACCACATGGAGACAGACTGAGGGAGGGAACTACGTAGATGGAGAGCTGGGAAAGGATGATCAAAAAAGGGAGAGGGAACAGGAAGGAGAGTGATTAAAATATGATAGTCACACTTTCCTGCCTAGTTATTAGAAGCTTTTCAATAACGTGACATTGGTTAACTGTAACGTCTCTGTCTGCATATTGTTGTTTAAAGGTTCTGAACTGGAGCGACATGACCAGAGCATCCTAAATAACTGTAGGACCATCACAGCATGAATCATTTAGGAGCTCTGATTGATTTGGTTTATTAGTGGTGCTTGCATTCCTGTTGCTACAGACCTTAAAAAAACATGAATGAAGGTTTGCTATTCATTCCTTTTACAGAAATATGGTTTATGCAGGACAGTGTAACATTGTTGCCTTGGAGAACAGACCCAAGACATATCTAGAGACCAGAATATTAGAGGAACCCAATTTAGACTCTTTTGGCCTGGACTATTAAGCAAGCACCCAAAACATGACATAGGCATTTACATGTTTAACATGCAAACAATGTTTAAAAAACTCCTCCTTAATCCTCCTTTACCTCTCCTAGCTTTAACTCTATTCCTGCTTGTTACCATAACTTTGTAGATTATGCTTATTGTTGGCTCTTAAGGCAAGATGTTAAATCCTTCTGTTATCTGTAAGTGTCTGCTAAATTAATACATGAAAATGTAATGTAAATGCATAGTAACACCTTGGCAACCACCTGCAATATTCACAACATCATGGCAGCAAGTTTTACACGTGCAAAAATCCTTTACAATTTTATCAGAAAAGTAAACGTCTAGTCTTGTATTTGGATATATATTTTATAGTCCCAAATTATAGAAAAGAAAGCTCATGAAATTGCTTAATTCCAAAAACCATATAAAAGTGACCTCTAAACTTTAAAGTCACTTAAAATAAGTAATTTCCAAAACATTATAAAACATATCATTCAGTACAGCAGTAAGAAATGAAAGCGGAGCACAGTAAATAACAGATTCACTCAAACTAATCCCTGCAGCTGTGGAAAATGACCACGTCTGTAATGCTGCACTCCAGGCAAAATGAATAGCTTTAAATCACCTCAGTGTCAATATGCCATGATTCTCAATCGCCTTTAGGTTCAGCCTGCATTGCAGTCTGCAGTGCTTGCATCAATGGCATTAAAACTACTGCTAATTATAGGCTCAGGGTCCTACATTTAATCCATCTCAGCAAAGGATTGTGGGTAATGTAACATCATACAACAGCTATTTTATTATTATATACCAATTTAATTTACCACATGAAGTGGAACCCAGGAACTGTGTCTTGTCATGAGACAAACTGCTCATTCTGCAAATTTGTTTTCCACATTGCGAATGTAGCAGAACATTTTCTGACAAGTGCTGCTCTCTGAAATGCACAAATTGCCATTTGGTTTAGTCAGGTGCTATGAATGGTTTATGATTTAATATCTCCTATTTTATTCACTGCATTTTCTGATCACCAAAGGCCTGAAGCAAACAGATATTTTTCAGAAAAATAACTTTGTTTGGTTGCTTTCATTTTGCTGTCCATTTCTGGAGAGCACAGTCAGACAAATGATAAACCCACACTGAGTCTCAGGAGAGAGCGGAGCTGGCAGTCAGCCAAGTCCCAGCCTCAGAGTGGATATTGACAAACACTTCTGGCCTGAATAGCACCTATCAACTTATGTCCCCAGCCTATACATTAGGTCTAGGTTTCATTGCTCATACCCGTAGCTATTTATAAAGTATGATATGGCAGGATTTGTATTTGAATCAGTTTCATGTATATATTTTCATATATGCGACAATGCAAAGAGACAATGCTGTAGAAAAAAAATAATATAGTAATAGCTATCGGAATACATTATTCAGAATGTTGAATATATTGTTTTCTGCGCAATTAAATTTCTGCGCTTAAACAGGATATCAAATAAAACACACAACCTGTAGGGCTGGTACAGTCATGGTCAAAATTATGAGCAAAGGAGACTGTTAAAATCATCAGCATTGTGTGTCCTTTCATCTTTTATTTAAAACATTCACAAAAATCTAATGTTTTATTGAAGAAACACAACTGAAAGTGAGGGGAAAATCACATTATGAAATAATTTTTTAATGTTGGACACAATTTTCACAGCTTTTTTTGCTTATATTTACCAAGGGTGCTATTATTTGGACCACAACTGTATATACAAGGGATCATGTTTTATTTGCTTCTAAATATATGTATGAATTAAAATAACTGTTTATCTCCTCATAGAGGTGTTGTGCTCTTTCAAAGTAATCTGCTTTGTGCACACAGTTCTGCCCGGTAACTGCACTGAGCTCATTCTGCAGGTCTACACATGTGCCAGATCAGCAAACTGAATTATTTTTTCCATTCCTCATTAAAAGGAGAGCTGACAAGTGTACATTCTGTGTTTAATGAGACATAATACTGTTTGTCTTTGAAAAGCTCACCAAGGGGAATGAACCATGGAGCTCCCAGCTAAACACACTGACTTTCAACAGTATTATTAACTCAGTCACTCACTCACTCCCCCCTCCATTTACATGACCTACCCATGTTGTAACTGTGTGTGCATATCATGGTTATCTGAGTGAGTATTCATTATAATTCACCCATTTACACAATTTACATTAGCATCATAATCACATACTGTACATTAAAGTAGCTGACAATGTTCAAGAAAGAAAACTTCAAAAAGAAGAGTTTTTAAAGCCTCGGGCTGGAGTGTACACATCTATCTCTTCTTTATTCCTTTACTAGCTAGATTAAGTGAGAGAAAAGCCCTGTGCTTGGCATTTGACTGTGTAATTTGAGGGTTAGGTTCAACATTAGAGACCTCTGGGTATATTTGAATGCATTAGTTATGAGAGGCTACACTCAAAGATTAGCATTAAAATATGGCGTAGACTTAAGCATGTCATTCATACAGGGTTAATGGGGAAATGAAAGTTTTAAATTACAGCCCTAATTATTTCCATATGGGTCACTGAATAATCACAGGATCGCACAATAATTAAACGTAATTATTTAGAATGTATGTTTATGTAATATTTGTGTCATTAGATGTGCTTCACTATCACTTCCACATACAGTAAAGGGTGAAGGATTTAAACAAACTGGAAATTAAACTTCCTCATTTAATAAGGGTGTTACATGTCTAGGGACCAGGCATTTTTTTATGTAGCCAGTAAGTACCCTGAATACCCTAGTCACACAGCTGCATCCTGGCAACCATAAAATTACAAAGCATTATTTCTTGCCGGGCAAGCACCACCCACAATTTTAGAGAATGTAAATCGAACATTTATGCAACCTGTTTTTACTTAATATTTGTTTACAGATGTATGCTATTTGTTTAATGATTGTGATAAAACAGTTGTGGTACAGTTGTGTGGCGTCATTGTGTCATATTTGCATGGAGACACCTGTTGAGGTCTGTCCTTAGCATTTCTTAGCAGTCTGCATGCCTCAAAAACAAGAATGCTTCATGCGTGTGATTCTGACTATCCTATAAAGCCTTAAATGATATCCTGCGAGCAGGAAACAAAAGAAAAATGAAAGCACTTTGTGAAATAATAAGGCAGTGAGGCATAACCGTATGAGTGTCCCAACAGACTTCACAAGTGTCCAGGATGGGACAGAACTAATGGAAAGTCTGCTACTGGCTACATGACTGAAAGTGGAAGGCGGTTGCTAGGCGACAGTACGCTCGGGGCAACATTCAAATTTCGACTCATAGCTCCCTTTGGCTCTTCCTAAGAATCAGAGGAAAATCAGAGAATCAGAGGTGTTTGTACAGGGTACCTGCCAGAGGTGAAACCAATGCATTTAAGAAAATTGCACTGATATCAGTGCAAGCAAAAATATGAACATGAAAAGCTGGGTTGTACACCACTCAGAATTTAATTGAGAATGCCAATTCAATTCCTTAATTTTGAATGAAACAAAAATCACATTAGACACACAAAATTAGAAACATTTCAAGAGTTTCAAAGTTGAATTCTACAGGATTCCCAGAAGGCGTCACGCTCTTTAACGGTCCACCCAGAAACACGACGCTGAACAAAACAAACAATGCTTTACATGTCAGTCAGATGCCTCGTGTGCAGTCTTTGGTCAATAAAAGCTGCTATGGAGTCCAGACCGTTTGCCATCAGTTTGAAAGTCTGGCTACATGAGAATATGACTGGTTTGACGTTTAGAAAACATACCATTCAGTACATTTTTCCTGTGGGGTGTGGCCAATTCAATTAAAATGCATGAACTGAAGGGGCACCAATTCATAAATTCTGAATTTTGCACAAACCTGCTAGATAGGTGTAAACTAGCACACAGGGAATTTTCTGGCAAATGTTATGTTACCCTGGCAGGTTTGGCTGCTATATTGTGCCAGCCATCAATGTGTCACCCATTTCAAATGACCACAGTTCAGCATAAATACAGAAAACGTGTACTTGTCCACAGCAGCAGGTGGTGGAGTGAGTTTATACCTGCTTCAAAAACATCTCAGCAGGTGCTTTGTGTCATGAAATGAGAGACACACTCATAGTTATTGCGATATCTATTGCAGGCCATCTGTTCGTTCTTCAGTCATCTTGGGGAGACAGATTTCTGATTTTCAGAGATGCAATATGCCACCTACATCTATCACAGTAGTTCAATCTTTCAGTTTAAAATAAGCTGGTTGTCAAATTCGGGATGGCATATCTCATACCTCCAAAAAACCTCAAACTGTCAAAGTTATGGAAGCCAGATTTATTCAAACCTGCATATTATTGTGACAGTGACTGGATATATTAACCATATTAAAGGAATGTTTTGGGTTTAATATTTAATACTTTGATAAACTCTAATGACAATACCTTTAATATAATGTTGATGGCAATTGCCATTTCTTGGACAAACACATAGTCTCAGCCAAAGTCATATTGGACTGTTCAAACAAAGAGAACTATATCTGACAGCCCTAAAAGTTAACACTTTCTGGGAAATGAATCCACATATGACTTACTGAGAACTGTTTTTGCATATTAGGTTGGAATATTTAAGTATTTTAACATATACAAAATAAGCAGATAATAACATTCAGTAAAAACCTTTTAAGTGTTCTTTTTAAAAGATAATTCAATAAGTCTATATTTTTATAAACAAATGTAGAATATCCTTGTGTTGGATAACTTGCTAGGCCTCCTTGTGGTCTGGATTTCTGGAACTTGCCTTTCTAACTTGCAAGAAAGTGCTGTTTGTAGCGCTTGCACATGCAGAAGTCCTTAATACATTAAAGTCCATAAGGTGTTGTGGATGCTAAAGTGCTCTGTGTGGTTACAAGGACATTGGTAGATAAGTCAAGAGAGCCCACCCCCAAATCCATATATTCTGGTCCATAGAAGTGGGAAAGGCCCTCCTTTAATTTTAAATCATAAATCTGATCACTTAGAAAAATACTAGCACACCTCTGCTCCCCCAGGTGCAAAATATTTACCATTAATACCTATAGCACAAATTTTCACATTGCAACTGAATAAATAAACACAAAACAATAAACCATCCAGCTACAATCAATGATTACGACTACACTACAAGCACACAACATCATATATTATTATTACTGCACTATCTGTGCGAAAACAATCTCTTCAACAAAAATATCTCTTCAGGAATGAAAGCAACAGCAGCAAAAGTGACACTATAAGCAACTGTGTCATGTATGATATGAAGGCTTCATTAAGGAAATACACTGTACTGTAAGAATACAGTATCATTTTAAAACATTTTGCTAACACACCAGCACACAGTATTCAGCAGTGCCAGATTCACTTTTATTAGATTCATCTCGTTTATTTTCTGCAAATTACAAACACTAATGGCTCTGTATGGTGCGACAGCCTGCAATTTTCAACATCGCTCCACAGGAACAGTGTTTGCTTGACAGCAGCTACATGACAATATTAATATTATAGAGAGAGAGCGGGTCAACAAGGGGCAATAAAACCTATCGACAGGGGAAATAAAAGAGCTTGTTTTCGTTCTGGTGTTTGTTCTGGTGTTATGAAACTGAGTAAATTAGCCTGACATGTTAAAATGTTAAGAGTTACGCAACATCATTAAACCTTCAACTCAAAGCTTAAAATAAAAATGTACATGTTACATTGTAATCAAGTGTTCCATTGTGATATTTTAAGGCAGTTCCCCTTAATTAATCATAATTAGTCTCAGCGCAAGCTTCATGAATGTTTCATATTCAGTTTAGTTACACATGAAACACATTAACACCAAAAGCACTGACATGGGCCCCAACTTTGCAAACTTTAGATCTTTTATTTAGTACAGATGAGCTAATATTATGTAGAAAGCAAAGCTGTCTTTCCATGAAGGTTAACATTAAGATGGTGTCAGGCATAAGGGTGATCAAACACTGCAGTGTTGCACAGTCCTAATTGCCCCTCCAAATACATCTGCAGCTGCAGCTGCCTTTTGTGTAAGGCCTGCGATTAAATATTCATAACACGTCTAAGGCGTCTACAAGATCTATGATTTTTCTTAGTCTCAGTTAAACCCCATGCTGTTAACCCCATAGTTAATTCTTAATTTCTTAGTTAATTCTTAGTTTGTAATTCTAAGTTTTGGATTAGATCCAGGTTAAACCTCTGTATTAGGATAGCCATGTTTTTTTAAACAGTTTATCACTCTAAATTGTGATAGAATGATGCAGGTTTAAAAATCGTTGTAAAATACCAGATGCACAGACACCACACATCAATAAAATTCTATGTGCTAAATTTGCAACCATAAACAACTAAGTTTAGTCAGGGTTAAATTCAACGACTAGCTGAAACATTCTAAACTGGACTCAACACACTGTCTCAGACTACAGGATTTTCTGCCGTTTTTACCCTGATTTTTCCCCTTCTGAGAATTTTAGAAACAGTTAGGTCCAGGACATCAATCCGGTCTGATGTTCAACCCAGATTATCTTGTAATGTGAGGCATTTACAAATCCAATCTCACATCTCAAAAAATAACTGTGAGGGCGAATCACAATGGCCAACTTTTTTTCATTTTTTCTCTTTTGGATTTTATTGTATTGGTGTTCACATTGTAATCACATTGGCATTTAATAAATGCATGTCTGTTTTGTATCATACCTAACAACAACTCGTAACCATGGCTTTTTACTCTAATGAATTGTGGTTTTAAAATGAGGCTTGACAGCAGGACAGCAGAGTTTTTCACTTGGTAACGTAACAGCTATCCCTATCTGCTATCTCTAACAACATCTGCATTGGTTTAACAGGAGATTGGAGATGTGTCTGATAATGATGACAAAGATATAGATCCACAGGAGCACTGCAGCAACAGCTTTTATCTTTAGCCAGACAGCAGCACACAACCCTCAAAACACAGCCTGGGCTTTGATAGCCAAACATGATCAAATCTTAGCCTTTAACTGGATTGCCAGAGTAGGACTCACACCACAGCTCTTATACATCATAAGAGGCTCACCTGTATCAACACACTTAAAATGGAGCCTTGAAATGCAATATCGTTGAGTGATGCCATGTCATACTCCTTGATGAGTCATGGCAACAAGGAGAACAACAACAAAGTGGAACAAAGATGCAACTGGAATAAGATATGATATAGACATGCTTAAAGAAGTACACTTTTAGAACAGTGCTTCATGATGCTAGAGCAGAATTATTTTGGCTGTGTGGTTCCATAAAGAACCTGTAACATTCACAGAACCTTTCTGTTCCACAAAAGGTTCTTTATAGTGGAAAAATGAAACACTTTGGCAACACTATGATGTGATGGTTCCTCCACAAAGAGAATCTCAACCAATGTTATTTCTGTTGTCTCAGTTCATTTGTTCAGAGTTTGGGAATATGAATAATTTAATGCGAATTCAGTACCAATATCGCATCACAAGCCATTTATTACAGACCTCATAAATGTGTTTCTTGTGATCACATTTAACAAAGGAGATACACAACCAGTCACCAAAAGCACATTTTAATATATTGTAAATAACCTAGCCTAAACATTTTATTGTAAGTAGCTTTCTGTTACATGTCTTTTTGTAGTGTAAAACAAATATGGCTTTTTAGTGTAATGTTTGCATTTGATTACACAAATGTCTTTGTATATGACCACGATTCCACCCATTCCTTAGAAACATACAGATTACACTGCATAATAGTTTATTCTTCTAAAAGCAGTATTTTTTCACTTGAATATCTTTAATATCAGAACTTGGTGTCGCACTAAATTGCACTACAAACATAATAGCCTTGATCACCAAATCCCAGTGGAGTCCTCTAACACCATACTAACAATCTACTTACCTTACAATACGCTGCCTGCCACACAGGGCGAACAAATTAATGTCTCACATTTAACGCAAAAACTTTTTTTTAATCTTTTCCACTGTGTTTTTTATATCTGATTTTGAGATGTTTTGTGTAGTCTGTCAGATACTAATAGACACAACACTGAGAAACCACTGAGAAACTTCTTGTTTGGCATAAGACATTATATACTCACACTTCTAGATCTGTTTGGACAAGATTACTAGAACTGTCAGGACATGGCAATGCCAATAATTAGAGAACAACAGAGCTTGTGAATAACGCGGTAGTAAACAACATCAACAGCCTGTCAGCTTGTCACGAGCTGATTGTTATTGTCAGCTTTATATAAACTCCAATTCAGCATGCCTGTAGCGGAAAGGGAATGACTAAGTCGCATTTATCAGCCTTTTGCGCTATCTAGCGGTGAAATCCATGATACACTCAACCAAAATGTACTATAACGAACAAGCAAGATTATAGTTGTACAATTAAACTTATTTGGCTTTCTGAAGTTGGCTTTGTTGATTTCTTTCAAGTGTTTGGGTGGGGTCGTCTTCTACAAACTGTTAATAATAATATGGTCCTTTAATAGCCTAAATATGCACAACAACTTTACGGCCTTACTTTACATAAATCCTAATTATTTGTGTATTAAAGTCTTAATGCATGAAAATTAAAGCATTTTGATCTAATAATTGATTTTTTTACCTCTCGTTGAAGATTGCTTATATTTGATAAGACTACAAGAAATGACACAAGAAATGTTCACCTGATGAGGGCAGCAAACTCTCAATTAAATCTACCGTCATGTCTAACCGTCATTTCAATCAAGCACAAACGTTTGATTTCTTTTACAAATGTTATACATTTACTCCTTTACTCTACTCTTTGTAGAGATATTACTTAAACGGCAGTGCTAATAACATTCATACATATATTTAAAAATAGCAGTTGCAATGCAGAAAAACAAGTTGCACTATAAAAGAAATGAATCAATCAAAAAACACAAGCTTGACATGCATGTCTTAATTTTTAAAGCATGATAAATAAGACAGAAATAAGTGTGAGACTTGTTCCATCATGTACCTTTACTTTCTAAAAGTGTAAAAAGTGTGTATAATACTTTGTCTGTTTGAGAGTTCTTTAAATTGATTTTGATGTGTTAAAATATATTTAATCTGCTCAGTAAAATTCCAAATCAATGCACTGAGAGCAAATTTAATTACACCTTTATTTTAATGACAGCTTTTTAATCAGGATTCTGCTTAGACAGTTAATTAAATAGTAAATTATACCATCTGCCTGAACCGTTTCTCATGGGTCCGTCCCCTGAGTGCGACCCAATCTGTATCTTTTATGCATGTTATTGTCTGGTCACTAATAACAGGCATTGTTCTTCACTTAATTTTAACATACATTCTGTTGCGTTAAGCCCATATGAAATAATTGTCTGCCAGCCTTTAGCTGTTTCGATTGTGATTAATGAGCAATCAGGTGAAATAGAATAAATAAGAGAGGACTTCAGCTAGATACAAACCTATATTACCACTGTGTGGTCTAATGAAGGGTAAGAATATGTGACGTGCTGAGCTTAGCATATAAACATCAGTATTTTGTTTGGCCTAAATGGATGTTTGTTTAACTGATCTAGAAACAATAACATGATAAGAACTCAAATCTTATTTGATGTTGTTAGATCCTTTTACCTAAGGAAATAAATATACTTATAGTCTAGTTACCCAGACAAAATAATTATTTTCTTTATAAAACCTTTCAAAGATTTCATATTTTATGATACCCTGATATTATGTTTGCATTATGCTTGTTTTCACACTAAAAAGTGATATAATCTCTTAATCTCACCAACAAAAATGGTGATTTCAATGTCTCCAGAAGTTGTGTTAGTGTAAGCAAGTGACCAAAATGTAAATTAGCATTTACTTTCATGTATATATGATTTCTTTTTATATTTCTATTTATTCTTTTTATATATATTATTAACGCTTAACAACACCTGCCCCCTATGATTACAACCAATGTAGAAAAAAGGAAC
>JAZGTI010011142.1:6011-16936 GCA_036877585.1 Botia kubotai
TATATCCTGCACTTGCTGCTTATTGCACTACTGGTTAGACCTAAACTGCATTTCGTTGCCTTGTACTTGTACATGTGTAATGACAATAAAGTTGAATCTAATCTAATCTAATATACACAATTAAATAATAGAAAACGGCTAGTTTTAAGGCTATTAATACTCTATTAAATAATAGAAAAAGTATTTTTTAATGGAAAGTACACTATTAAAACACACAATACCCTGTTTGTTTACTACATAAAATAATAGAAAATGTTCAGTTATTTTACTATATATACTCTGTTAAAAAACAGAGTCCTGTTGTTTTTACTGGGGTACACTGTCAATTAACCGAAAATTTCTGTTTTTAAATTGCGGTAAAAAATCTGGGTAATGAGCTGCCAGTACTTTTCCGTTATTTTACGGAATTATTTCTTAGAGTGTAGCTAAAACCAGCCTAAGCTGGTTGGCTTGTTTTAGCTGGTCTTCCAGCCTGGTTTTAGCTGTTGAAGCTAGTTTAGCAGTTTAGGGAAGTGGAAGCAGCCCTAATGGCTATGTGCTTAAGGTACTAGCAAATATGGGAATGAATAAAGCTTGCAGGTATGCATGTGTTTGTGTAAGTGCCGGTGCCAATTAGCAAACAGATTTTAGAGCCCCTCAGAATTAAATATATTGTTTCAAGCCAATATATAAAGAAACATTACCAGCAGGGTGACTACTGCAATTGACTCGCTCAAACCCAAGATATTTAATTCAATTTTACTGATATAGCACTTTTTAAATGTTGCATTGTTTCAAAACAGCTTTACATACAACACTTAAAACAGAAAAATTTGTACAACAATCAAACATGTACAGCACAGAAAACAGAATACCTGGTATTATTGCAAATTTGTATTGTTCATTATAAGATGTATATTAGTAAAACTAATTAGAAATACTAAGATTGTAATTAGTTTATGACTATAGAGTTGATTGAACTGATGATAACTACAACACACTTACACCATTTGAATAAATGGAAATGCATCAGAAATCTCTGTCATTGCATGTGAATGCTCATAACTCTCTCAGTGGTCTATGAGGGGGTAATGTATTCAGACTGCCTACTAAAACAGTATGTACTTTAGACTGCCTACTAAAACAGTATGTACTTCTGAGATTATGCGACATTTAGATCTCAAAAAGGCTAAATTAAAGAGATGGGTCTTTACAACACTGTTCCAGAAAAAATGTTTTAGAGTTTGGGTGCCAAGTGTGGATCTACCACCCTTTTTTGATTTTGAAATTCTAGGTATTATCAACTGGCCAGAATTTTGAGATAACAATCAAAATTAATGACTGCAATGAGAAGGAGTTTGCTCAGAAATTGAGGAGCAAAATCATTCAGGGCCTTGTAAGTAATCAGCAGAATTTGTTGTTGCTTCTATCACCTCTCAGAAGATTCATTCAGTTTCCTGGGTTTTGATGCCAAAAGATAGACTGTTATGATAAATGTTGTTTTATTTATCATAATTGTTTCCCTAAAATAAATTCAATACTATGTTATCACCACTTTAAATCTATTTTCTACTATTATAAATCGCAATATCTTTAAACTATTTCCCTGATTTCTTTACTAATACACAACACACAACCCTAAACCTTTATTAAATATGACTCATGTTCTAGTACATTCTTGTACCTTTGTGATATAGGTCTCATAACATCATACACTTCTCTCAAGTGTGCAATAACTGCACCCCTCTGTAGAATCACATTCAAGACTCCTAGCAAGGAACACAACCACTCCCCACAAGATACAGAGATAATGTTCTCACACAGCCACAGTCACAGCTTTTCTCACACAAACATACATTCTCTCAACACACTGACATAGACTTTACACTACAACACATACCCCTACCCATGCAGACCCCTCTAAAACACTTCCCCAACACACAAAGCGGTATTCGCAGGACTTTGTACACCTCTCTATAATTTTCTGCATTAGTTTGTTGCTGCATTAGTTTGTTGAAGGACATTCAACAAAGACAGTACATTCCATTCATATGTCATAGAATTTACAAGTTTATACAATGCTTGATAGGTAGCCAGTGCAGTATAGACAACAGGTGTAGTATAATCTAAATAGTTTTTGTACTAAACCTACAAGGCAGCCACCCAATAAGGCATAGTATTAATCAAGTCTTGATGTCATGAATGCATGAATAACTTTCCCATGTTTGTCAGGACTGCGGTCTGACCGATCGGGTTTGTATTGTTTCTTGTTTCTTGTTTTCTTGTCAAAGCACACGGTGTTTTGACAGCTCGCCATGTGCTCCGGTGTCCGCGTCACCCCTCCCTCTTGTTATCACTCTCAGCTGTGTTCTATCATCATAATCACACTCACCTGTTTCCGATAGTTAGTTAGCTCGGTTAGTTCCCCTTTATAGTTTTCCCCGCTGTGTGCAGTCTTCGTCAGATCGTCGTGCTTACTGCCGTTTCCTGACCAGTCTCCGTCTGTTGCTTAGCGTTTTTGTAAGCCTTGTTTATATTCAGTTTTCTGTGTTTTGTTTTTTTGTTTTTTCCTTAGATTAGTTTAGTATCGCCAGCATTTCCACTTGTTTCCTGATTCCCGTCTGAGCTGGTGAGTAGTTTAGTTTCTGTGTTTGTCCTGTCTCGTGCTTAAGCTCCAGCTGCCTGTTGTCTTGTGTTCTGTTTGTGTTTCCCCAGTTTTCCCCGGATTCCTTACCTGTTGTTCTCCGTCCTGGAGTCCGTTGATGCTTGATCTGCCCTGCTCTTCCGTCTCCCTCCGGCCTGGTGGTCTCCGCTCGTGGCCGAACCTGTCCGCTCGCCCGCACCGCCTCGCCTCCTCTTCCAGCTTCCCGTCTCCCGCCTTCCAGCACCATCTCCTGCCCGGCGATCTCCAGCCCTTCAGAAAGACTGCAATCACTTACCTATCTACTGAGTTCCCAGCACTAGCTTCACGCTGTTCATCGGCTGGGAGGTACCAGTTCAATCTGCGAGTGGGCGCTCATCTTCTCTCTGCTGGTGTTGTCTGTCGGGTGTGGTTGGCGGTATCTGTGAGTGGTGATCTTCAATAGTCCAGCGAGCAAGATTCTCCCGTGTTTCCCTGCAACATTGACTTTTCAATAAATTTATTGTTATAACTCGCATCTGGATTCTCTGTGTTTTCTGATCCCTGACAATGCTTGACATACATAGCATGTGTCATAGTTTTGAGATATATTTTAAGATGAAAAATGCAGGTTTTGCAAATATTGGAAAATGAAGTTGTCTTTACAGAGCATCCATTAAGAGTAAGACAGTATTCTAGATTGTTCCATGTGGAAGATTTTGGTTGAATAATTAAAATGTCTGTTACTACTACTAAATTTAGTAGTAGAAAGTTGCAAATCATCCAAGATTTAATATCAACTATACATTTTGTTGGGCCTTAAAGACATATACTGCTGAGTGTCATCATCTTAACAATGGGAACTAACTCCATGTCCCCTAATAATTGCTCCCAGAGATAGCATGTACAGGCACTGAGCACTGTGGCACTTCATACTGAACTTGTGATCGATATGACACATTTTCACTTATAGCAACAAACTTGAATTGGTCAGATGAACAAGGTTTAAACCATGCCAGTGCATTTTTGCACTGCCAACATAATTTTCAAGCCTATTTAGGAGAATGCTGTGGTCAGTAGTGCCAAATGCTGTGCTCAAATGCAAAGGTCAAGTAGCACTTAAAAAGTGATGCAACCACAATCAGCTGAGAAGAGATCTGATAACAACCAGCTTGTAAGTTTGTGGGACATATCCCAACACCAACAATGAATTATTAATACTATGTAGAGGGTCAGTAATTTCAGGAAAGATCTCTTTCAGCAGCCCAGTAGGTATAGGATCAAGCATAGATGTTGTTGACTTAGATTAATTAATTATTTTTGATAGTTCATGCATATTAGGTATATTATGAATGTATGGTTTAGTAAATGCAACTTAATTTGTTTTGACTCACGTATTAATTTATGTGTTTACTGCTCACAAACTAATAAGATTGTTAGATTAATGTTAGATTATGATTTCCACAAACCATTTACCTGATCGAAATACGTATTATAGATCCTCATCAATCATTAATATCTCCTTCTTGGGAAAACATTTATTTCCCTTATATGGTAATGGAGGAGAATGGAATAATATTTATAACATTTATTTTGAACAAAATTTGTTCATTAATAATTAAATTTTTGTTGGTGTGCCGCAGACATATTATTTGTGACCTAAACTCACTTATTCTTTACATAGGTTATTTTGTATCTGACAGTACTACAGTACTGTCAGTACTCTATCTTTAATGTCAGTCCTTCAGACGTCAAACCTGTAAACGTTAGCAGATTGAAAGTGAAACATCATTTGACCTATTCATTTATTTTTACAGTAGACAAACATTTTAACATGACATGTATTACTATATTAGTGCCAAGACACAATGTGCATTTAAATGAAGCATTGTATTCCAACTGTAATAGTTTAAAAAATCCAAATGAATAAAAATGTTCTATTTAACACCTCAGTCAGAATAAAATTGTCCAAACCAATTTAAATTTTAATCGGTTTGAGAGTAGATGGATCCGATTTGTGTTTTTCCACTTATCTCCCGGCCAAAAAGATTCCAGCCATTTACTAATATGAGCACCATGATCAACCCTTAAATTGTAGCTTGACTAATTAATCTGTTCAAAAGTTGGCAAAAGTACACCCAACAGCAATTAATTAAAGCGAATGCAGTTTTAATGTTTTTCACATCGGTCACAGCAAGTCACAGTCAGATTTTTTGTGCCAGTGTAAACAGCCATAGTGGCCACTTGCACGTGTTGATCTGAAGCAACCTTCATTCAAGCATTGACGAAATATAACCTACTGTTGTTTTTGTTAAACATAAAAGCCTGTGAAGGAGTGGGTAGTAATATTGACTGCCTTGGTGCTGGCTGGTATCCTTGTCTGTGTTGAAGTATGAATTATTTTAAAATTAATGTTTTATGTTGTTGTTTTTTTGTGTTGAGTTTTTAATATCTGATGACAACTACATGAGCTTGATTTTGTTGGCTCATTATTGTGAACAACTATAGGTTATTTTGGTTATGAAAAATTAAGATTATTAAGAAAAATCAAGCCACAATGTCTTACATTTGTTACATATCAAGGTTTTTATTGAAAAATAAGAAATGCTCTACTGTCGAAATAGTTCTACTGCTCGAACCGACGATCAGACCTAGGTGTTTATACTTAGGTATGTACACTACAGTGTATAAACATTTCAAAATAGTTTCTGTCAAAACACAACAATATGGAAGCAGTTGTTATAGTTACAAAATCTCCCATAGTAAACAGAACACATGAACCACTGCCTCGCTTGAGCAATAATGACATTTGTGTCAGACAAAGCTACAAGTAACTCACAGCATATGATCGCATTTGAGAAAATACACTGGATATGCATGTTTTACTTACACAGAGCTATTCAAACTGTCTTTTTAGACACACTGTGTGTTTATTCATACTGATACCCAAATGATAAAAACAAGTACTACGATAAACATTTTCATCACTAAAAGGAATGTACAGCATAAATGACTCAGAGATCACTGTTCTGACACTGTTCTCCTGTCTGCTGCAAAGTGACAGTGTTGTTTTTATTCTTTTAAATGCAGGTTTGCATTCTAAAAAATGCACTTACTGCCACCTGCTAAGATTATTGATGCTATACCAACAAAAAGAAAAAATGTGTTTTCTTTAGGTTTTTTATAATTAAGAGCAACACTTTACATGAAAGCAGTACGCATAAGAAATAATGGACCTCCATTCTGACATATTTTAAATGTAGCAAACAGGATATGTGCATGTCACAAGTTATTCCGATTAAAAGCACCAGCACATATAAACACCAGATTATATTAAATCTCGTGTTAACAGTCAACAGTGTACTTGTAAACGTGGCTATTGACAGAAATAATATTAACAATTTTTAAAAGAGTGGTGGTATGTATGAAGCACATAGACAAAATGAATGAGCCAGGCTAGAGAGAGACAGACAGAGATGAGGGGAGAGTCTCTTCGGATCATCATCTTGTCTGAAGAATATCAAACAGAGCTTCCCAAGGTTTGTAAATTCATTGTAGTGCGTGTCTTTATGGGTGTAGTGTCTTTGAAATAGACACAATATAAAGGACAGAGGCTGTGGAATATAGTCAAAGTATAATGGTTAAGCAAGAGCCTGAGGGCACAGAGCAGCTCTTCTGTACAGGTATGACCAGCCAATACTGCATACACCAGACTCTCCAGTGAACACTCGCAGCACACAGACACAGATGTGTGTGTCCCAAGGGAAGATTATAAACTGTACAAACTGTTTTTATATTTATTTAAGTCAAACCCTACATAAACTACTGTACAAGGCCATTCATAGAAAAAACACTATCACTCAAATTAAATTACATAAGCAATAATTAGGCTCTCTTTTAACCGTCACATTATTAATAGATTAATTAATATATATACATATTAATTGGCCCATATGTCAAACTTGTTTAATTTACTCACAGGTTAATGCTTAACTGTCTGCCCTTTTAATGAGCTGAAGTTGATGATGACCAAATGGCAAGAATGTCTTGTCTAGACTTTTGAATGTTTGCTTCAATACAGGTTTGTGAAACACATATGGTGATAATGAAACACTCTTAAAGTAAGGTTTAGTAATACACAACACATTACCAATGAGCCTCAAGGTAAACACAGGTTAAATAAAAAAAAAAATCTTAATTAACTAAAAATTGATGATGGATAAATTATAATCAATGTCATCCAAATACCATAATTAAAAGAATGTTTGAAATATGCCCAATCAGTTAAAAGCATACAATAATTAATAATAATAACAATAGTAATAATAATAATTAATGATACTCATTTTTTGGACTGATTTTTTTTTTTTTTTTGGTGTCATTATTGATGAATACATCAACAAATTTGCTATTGTTTGACTTTCTGCTTAATTTCTTTATTTCTTTTTATCTAATAGTGACTATGGTGGAAATCAAGTAAATACAAGTTTAAAGATGATTCATTGGCTGTGTGAAAGTGCTCTGCTGTGATGCCATTTCCATTTCCTTGTTTACATAATGCGCCCAAGAAGAGAGGACATACATGTCTATATTGGTATTAAAATGTGCATAAGCATCACACACATGCAAAATAATTTTTCACATTGGTATTCAAGCATGACTCCCATCTATCTTTCTGACATCTCCTAACCAAATCCCCTGAGGGTAACTAAATTTAATTCTGAACATTAGATAAGCACCCTCTGCCTGAGCGTATAAAAGTGTGTGTGTGTGTGTAATTGGGGGATAACTCCCAACCAGTGATTATGACAGAAATGTCTTTGTTTTTTTTTCTGTTTCTCTCTCTTTTCTCACAGTTCTAAGGATGACGAGAGTTGTTTGGAGCCCTGTTAATAAACAAAGATCAAGCTAAGCAAAGCATGGACAATAAACAATACAAAAAGAAGTCTTGTTAAACTTGATAGATAAACTTGAAACACAGATTGACACCTTCATTCACATGTACCTTAACCCTCTTCTGAACACTTGTACCGTTTGCACCCAATTATGTATCTTCTTGTATTTCTGAGCCCTGCTAAATGTTGGTTTGTCCACATCACATGCTGTATCCACCAAACATTACATGTATCTTATCTTTGCATTGACAGCTTTCTATTAGTTCAAATTGTGGAGGCACAGATAGATATGTGGTGTTTTGTTGACACTGAGCTGTGGTCTGTACTTGCCACTGGTTACATGCAAACCTGTAAAGGTTGTACTAAGAATGTGACATGTCTATGTGTGGTAGGGTAATGTTGCAGACAAGTTTTGCATGTAAATATGTTTATTTTTGATACAATATGACCTCCAGAACGTGATGATGTGGAATGATTATGAAATGATTGTGATGTTATTTAATATTTATATTAAGTTGTGCATTATTGCTAGGTCACTAATCAAATGTTAGCTAACTGGCAATATTGACGGTGTTAAGAGATTTGCTTTAATACATACAGTGCTGGGTGGAAAAATTCTTAAATTAGGCTGGGACACCATGGACCATGAGCTTTTGCACACTATGTCAACTTGCTTTAATTCATGTGGATTAAAGCAAATGGAAGAAAAAGAAATGTTAAAATCCATGTCAACATTTTGTTCACATTGCAATACTGTACATAACCAAAGCGCCAATGTTCTTATATCAGCTTTTTCCTGTGCTACACTGGCCCTAGGTTAAGGTCACAAAAGCAATGCATTAGCTCTGACCCCTGCAGCATTCACTGCGCTGATTTCTGCTCTGTTAACATGGCCTGCAAAGTCAAGCTGAAAAGTATGTGTTAACAACTATCTAAATGTCTTATGAATACAAAGAATAATAGATTATAAAAATGCAACACTTATTCAGGCTATTCAGACTAATTATGTTTGCTGTGGGGTTTTCCAAACTGTTTAGCTTTAAAGATGCCTTTGAGACACAGAATGTGCTCCTTTTTTGAGAGGCTTGTTTAGTTAAACAGCATGCCGCTATGTTAAATAATCAGTGCTGAATATCAAGGTGTTTCATAGTTGATAATGAGTGACGTGGGACATTTAGCCGTACATTCGTTTCTCTCTCTCTCATGCTGGGTTGCCAGCTGTCATTTCACATCCCATGTGGCTGGAAACAATCATTCCCCTCAATAATGAAGGGACATAAAATTACATTTTAGCACTATTGATTTTTATTTCCTAGTAAATGGCAGGCTAACAAACTGCTGGCCTTGCTGACTTGAGTGTAAACGTTAATCCAATAAGCACACTTAAGAAGTCCAGAGTCTCAATAGTCTCCTGGCACAATGGCAGCAAAATCAATTTTAATTCAATCAGAGACAGCAAAACAAATTCCCCCATATTGTTCTTGGTGTAACCCTGAGGGAGCAAGAGAGAGAGACATGGTCTGGCAATGCCCTCAGAAAGATGGCAAAAAACAGTGGTTTGGTGTGAGTCAGTGTGGGGAACTTTACACTCTAGGTTGTCATCTGTGGTCTATAGTGTGTGTAACCCTTCACACTTGACATCTAGCACACAGACAGATGTTTTCCATATGAGGACCTCACCAAAATGCTTCATTTGGTCCTAGTCGGTTATGTATTATTTGTTGGGCTAAGCCTTGTGTGTGTGTGTGTGTCCTCAGGGCTGTCTGGCAAACTTACATACAGCCATACAACGAGGTGGAGGAGGTGTTGTGGAGGAAAGAAAGAAGAAGAGAAGATGGGGTAACTTGGGAGATATGAGGGGAAGCTTGGTATAGCTTGGCCGCTGGCAGGTGCCTCTGATATGGCAGCTATTACCCCTCCCCACACACACAACCCCCCACAAAAGAACCTGTCAGAGTAGAAAATGTGTATTTGTGTTAAATAAAAAGATTGATTAAATGAAAATGTAAAAATGCTGTATATTCACAATGAACATTTATAGTCCCAATAAGATTTTACATCTTTACATTTTCTTTCTTACAGTTAAGCAAAATTCCATCTAAAGGTAGTGTTACATGGATTATTCTACTGTACATTGTAACTTGTTTAGTGTAAGGTGATTAAAAATCTGTATTGCCTCCTCGCTTATTTCCTCTGTTGCAAACTTCTCTCACTTTCATTTTTTTTGTCAATATTGTCAATATTTGTTATATTGCAGAATTTGAATAGTTCTACAGCTCCTAAATTGAATCATAACCATTTCTAAACCAATTTCTTGTTTGGTATTTTCTTTTTGTTTTTTCCTTTCAGTTAGTCTGTCTTTTAGGAGTATAACATTAGAGCTAGTCAGAATGTCACAATCACTAAGTATTATAAACAGCACACCATTCATTTACATTTTATGTATTTGGCAGACGCTTTTATCCAAAATGACTTATAGTACATTCAAGTTATACATTTTATCAGTACATGTGTTTCCTAGAAATCAAACCCACAACCTTTTGCATTGCTAATGAAATGCTCTACCAACTGAGCCACGGGAACACTATTTAGTAAAGTGACTCTTAACCCCAACACACCTTTTAATCCCACACACATTCCTTAACCCCAACATTCTTTTGCCATTTTATTATTTATTTATTTATTTGCATAGGGAGAAATCAGCCCCTCTTTTTAGTCACTTTGGACACCTGAACTGAGACTATGACAAATGGGAGGTTGAACCACCATCATACAGAAATTGTCCACTTCCCTTTGATTACACCTCCACCGGATGAGAAAATTACCTGACACTGATAGCGTTTGGGTTCCTCAGGATGACTGCCATGTGTATAGTTATATAAGTACATGAAAAACAGTCTTATTGTGACTGTACTTTTGAAGCCCTAAATCACACACACTTTCTCCATCTCCCTTTCTCCCCAACCACACCTCTGAAAAATCACTTTCTCTGTTTTATGAAACCCTGATTTTTCATTAAAAAAAGTATTAAAAGAGAGGAAAATCTCATTGTAATACCTGACAGCACTGTTGCCAATGAAATGGAGTAAGAGTAAGACAAAGAGAAGAATGCTGGCTCAGAGGATTACTGAAAATGTCTAAAATGTCTGTTTTAATTACAGTTCCCTGAAAAGAGAAAATAAGATGCTGAACCGGTAGCTGACACTATGAGAACTTTGCCCAGGAATGGTGATCTCAGACACCTGTAATTAATCACATCAAGTTATTGATATATGACTTTGTATTTAAGCCAATGTAAAATTCTGTAAAACAGAATTTATGTAAAACATAACGCTCGACGCTCGAAACCGGTTCTGAAGCAGGTGAAAACCTGGCCAGCAGGAGCCATCTCTGCTCTTCAGGACTGCTTCGAAGACACTGACTGGCACATG
>JAZGTI010011143.1:0-16935 GCA_036877585.1 Botia kubotai
GTGTGTAGCCAAACTGTTTACATGTATAGTTAGATTACCACTTCTGGTTTTGTATAGGTTTGTACAGGTTTAAAAAAGAAGTCATTGCTCTTACGTCTATTGTATTGCTCTTAAATGTATTGTTTATTGTTTGGGTTTATATTTATGTTCATCTTCTGTGAGAAGCGACATTTCGTTCCACTGTATGGCCACATATGTTGCGGAATGACAATAAAGCTCTACTACTACAAGCTACATATCTCAGGTGTCGAATGCTGTCTCCATGTTCAGTAATCTCAGATCTCAGGTGACCAACACAGCATTTTATTTTAAACATCTTTACATGTGATGTAAAACTGCTTCAGTTGTTGTGTTCATGAGGTTTTCCAGTATTTTATTGAAGTGAACATGTTGTACAAGCACATGAAATGGGTTGAAGGACATACTTCAATAAAACTGAACATTAGATGAATGTCATTTTTACAACACAAACACATTTTATTAACATTTAAATATGTTGACCACACACATTCTACACAAACGGCATTTATCATCTAAATTCATAGTAATAATAATAGTATAACATCATTTTATTCTACCGTCTTATTTTATAGGTAATGTTAGGCAAATGTTCTTTCCTAGTGAAATCAGGAAAATATCTATTTCATACAACATGCGTTTACGTACAATGTGCACACAGCATACAGTTGTCTATTATTATTGCGGTATATTGTTATTAATTTTAATAATTATATTAATCTTATTATAGTATATGAATAATTAAATTAATTATATTATCACAATAAAGTCATTTTGCAGTATGAAACATTTTCTTCATTTGTGAGTCAAAGCTGAACTAACAGAATAGAACAGAAAGCCTTTACTGTCATTGTACAGCTCTGCATACAACACAATAATATATACAACGAATTTAACGCACCCATTTTAGTAAACACAAAGCAAAATGTTTTTTGACATTGCACGAGTGTTAAAATAAATAATCAGCAGGGATTTGCAGTGTTGGGTTTCCTCGTCTGGGCTTATGTCACCATGTACTCCTGGCGTTTATTAAGGCGAACCTGACACAGAGACACGGCGCCTACACCCACATAGATGACCGCAGCAATGAAACAGTTAATGCCAACCTGGTTGTACAGCCCGTAAACTGTATTTGGTGGATTGTTGCTGTTCAAGAAAACAGACACATTTTACACAGTTCATATTAGCAGGCTGAAACGACTCATTTCAGAAGCTGTCACTCAATGCATCAATATATGTGTGTGTGTGTGTGTGTGTTTGTGTGTGTGTGTACAGAGGCTTACTCATTACGAATGTCTTCCTCAGTAAACGGAACATCTTCAATCAACACGGCAGATTTGGCGCTGAAGAACATTCCCAACATTGTCTGGCAGAAACGAGCATAACAAGCATTTGTTATTCCTCTTTAATTTGATCAAAACTAGCTGGAAACCTTTATGAATTTAGGCCTTTGCCTCCCATGATTCCAACACCTGCTGTGATTTTCTCTATGTCAGTAGGTCTCAGTATATTCTGCTTATAATTAGGTAACTGAACAGATCTATGTTTATGCACATTTATGCGCAGAAAATCTATAAATAGTCATTACAATATTATTACTAAAGCAAAGTAAGATTTCTGTAGTGGAAATAGCGCATTATCGCCAGCTAGCACAATGTCACGTAGTATATATAATCTTACCAGCATAATAACACCCCATATACTCAACACGATCCCACAGGCGGCCAGTTTGGGCCCGCAGAATAAAAGCGACGGCATTTCACCCCAAAATCACCCTCCGATTCTTCCTCAAATTTAGGGAGATGAAGATGTTACACTCGCGATGACGCAAAACCTCTTTTCGACATTCACAGCGATGTACTTCGACAATACTCGGCCACGTCCGTCTATTTTCGTCGACAATCGGCCGTGTTCGGTCATTTGCGTCAGGATGTGTGCAAGCATTTGATTGGACGAGCCTCGCCAATCACACGCTTCGTCTTTGAGCCGCGTTGTACTCTGGGAGTTTTTACTTGTATCGTACTGTTATCGCGCGTTCATGAGGATTATACAGACTTTTAATTAAAAATACACGGAAAGCGTCACATTGTTGCAGAATAAACATCGTTTTAATCGTTTTTAACGGGGCGATTTGATTGAAGCGCGACTACGTTGTTTTGCATTTGTGTCATTTCTGTGTATTCGAGTTCATCACTCAAGCATGACTTCAGCTTCCACAAAGGTAAATATTTCTACAATAATGTGTTCAAATAATTAATGTATTGAGATGTGTATGTTCTGTGTATGATGCATACCGTGGATTAATGTCCGTCAGGTGGGCGAGATATTCTCTGCAGCGGGCGCCGCGTTCACTAAACTGGGTGAATTGACAATGCAGTTACATCCAGTAGCAGACTCATCTCCTGCAGGGTAAGACACGATTATAAAGATGATTATAAAACCTGCTTTGTGCTGGATCTGCGGTATTCACTAAACCCAGGCGTCAGGCGTTGTTCCTGTGCAGGATCTTGCGTTTGTTTTGTTCTTTGGTTTGGGTCGTAAAGTCAGTGTTGTAAAGATCTCTGCTATTTGATTGGTTGATCTTCAGACGGTCCCTCCTAATGTTTTTGTTCTGGTATCCATTTGTGTGTATGTTTTAATAATTAGGTTGAGTTCTGCACACACGTTAACACTATTTTAAAACGGTATACTTGTATAAGAAACAGCCAGAGACAGCCAGTGTGGCTGAACTGAGATCTTTTCCTGTGTGATCTCAGAGCCAAATGGACGGACACAGAGATTGAGATGCTGCGTTCCGCAGTACGGCGTTTCGGTGAAGATTTGAACAGCATCAGCTCGGTCATTAAGGAACGCACCGTGTAAGAGCCTCAATATCTCCATCTGTAATTTCACACCCTGCTGGTTGACATGTGACATGCTAGAGTTAGTCGAAACCTTAGATTAACACGTATGTGTAGCAAAAAGTAACTTCAATTCATAGATGAAAGTTGCCTGATATGTTATACATGTAACATATGTAACGACCCCATGTCATGTGATCGTATAGTGCCCAGATCAAGAGCACAGTGAAGCGGAAGCTGTATGAGGACAGCAGGGTTCCCCTCACCTCAGAGTCCCCTAAAAAAACAGTGAAGAAAACTGTGACGCTACCGGCCCCTACAGCATCAGTGGCCCCCACTGTTATCGCCGTGCCAACCTCTCAGGTCGTCGTGACAACAGGATTGCAAAGTTCTTCATCATTACAGCCAGCAATAAAGAACCCTAAACCAGCAGGTGACTAAACGACTTTGGAGAGAAAAATCTCAAAATTGTGCAAATCTTGTGTTATAAACATTATTAGTTCTCCCAGTGCAGGTGTTGTGGTTTTAATGTTAACAGTATAATGTGTCTGTCTGTGATCAGATGTGACGCTGAGTGCTCTGAACGACTCTGATGTCAACAGTGATTTGGTGGACATTGAAGGGCTTGGAGACGGTTCCACTAAAAAACCAAACTTTGACCAGGGTAAGTGTCCATCTCCATTTCCTTTAACATTTAGTGTGATTAAAGAATAATATGCTGCATATTATGATATTATATATCATAATATGCATCATGTCTTTCTAAACCTCTGTGACTTACTAAACTGTTCCTCTCAGAACTGTTCCTCTCAGAACTGTTCCTCTCTGAACTGTTCCTCTCTGAACTGTTCCTCTCTGAACTGTTCCTTAACAAAGTTACTTTTTGCTATGCTTTATTCTGCAAACACATACATGTTAATCTACGCTTTCGATTAACTCTAGCTAGAAAACTGTTCCTTACCGAACTGTTCTTCATGAACTGTTCCTTTGTGTGTGTGGGAAGTGCCATTTTTCAAGGCTCTGTTTTTCCTTCCATCAGAGAGTTTAAATCTGGACTCCAGTCTGATCATGAACTCCAGCGATCTGCCCCTGCTGTCCCGCTGACCCACATCTGTCAATCATGTTCATATTCTGGGAAACGATGGAGCAATAATCAGGACCAGGATCCTGAAATCAGGATCTAATAGGAAACCTGATGAAAATAATCGTGTAGTTCATGCAGTGCTGTGACCACAGTTGAAGAGGTTTATAGGACAGTGGTTCATTGGTCAAACCAACATGTAATTATTATTTTTAAATGTTCATTTTCTGTATTTCATTAGACCTTTTTTAGATAAAAATTCATGCTTGTGAAATATGTTGCTTGTAGGTCTATGTGGCACCTTGCAAGTAAAACAGCAACAATAAGCTTGCATGCTGGTGTCGCAAATTTTAGCGCAGCTTCTATTTTATTTTTTTAGTATATTGGATTTTGTACATATTTTATTTGTAGCATTGCAGTCTAGTCAAACCATTTTAACATCAAACACATTCTGGTCTATTTAAATTCCACAGGAATCATTTTAAAGCAGCTTGACATGCAGTAAACAACAGCATCAATCAATAAAATGAGCTTTTATTATGCATTTGTTCATAAGAATATATGGTATAATATACACGTTTCCATGGTAAATGGATAGTTTTGCTACCAACATGTCAAAAATATTCATCTTTCGCTGTTTTCTGACTTTCTAAACATATTTACAACTGGAACAATCTGTAGGCAGATGCTGATGGCTTTGGCATTTCTTTACAATGTTTCTTAAAAAATTAAATGTGTGCTTACAAAATTCAGTCCATTTCATTGTCACAAATGACCTGTGAACGTTCGCAAAACACGGATCCTGTCAAAGGAAAGGTTTGTAAAATAAATGACATGGAAAATATTCTCACTGATAACGGGGAAGCAAAACTAAACAACCGTTTCACATTCAGAACAAAACAATGCTCAAGTGTCAAATCAAGTCTGGTTCTAAATAAATGCAACATTATCATGACAATTTACTAATTCCAGCAACTTGTACACAACGTAATGCATATTGCACATTCGTAATCACTTTTAAAGACTCAAAAGTTGGTATCGAACTTTGAAAATCTGAAGGACCTCAACAACCACAAATCGCGAATGACGAGCAGTGCAAGTAACTTTGGAATTCAAAACCTGTGAGGCAATTACATCACAAGACAGAGAGTTCATAACTTAAGGTGAAAATAAAAGGCAATGAAACCACTGATATTACAATAAGTTAAGCTGTGATTGGTTGTAACCATGGAGACTTTACAGATTCCGAAATAACAGTATAGTACAGTCAACTAATTTGCATAATGTTATAAAGTCTGATGGGAAATTAGCTGATGTTTGTAAAGGGTTCCAGTTGTGATTCTGGGTAACGCATTATGATCATTTCTGTGAGCTTCCATGTTTTTTATCCTAATACAATTCATCTAGCTGGTCAAACCTCTGAATTAAAGCCACAGTCCAGTAATGCTGTGTCTAAAAGCTTTAAAAAATAAATGTCAATTAAATGAACTACATGAGAGTGAAGAATCATTCAAATCCATCTTCTGAAGTTCTGGTTCACTCACAAACATCTTTCAAATCTAAACAAAACATAAAATTACAATAAAAGTAAATTATGATCCCATACCTGTAACAGCAAGACTGATTAACATGAATGTCTACCACTGTGCAAATAGTACAAATAAAAGGAAACATGATATCCACTGAAGCCATGATTGCATGAATGTCATTACATTTGTATAACACATTTGTACAATGGCCCATCACATGCAAATATTTGTAATTGAGTTTTATACATAATCCACAAAGTTTAGGGTCTCGACAGTTCTGCTCCACAAACTCAGTAAAAAACAGTTTGACACGCCAAATTTAAAGTGGAATTTAAAATGAAAGTGCTCTACGTCTACAACGACACCCTGTCTACACTATGAGCAAGCCATGCGACGCAACAAAACTACATGCATAATGTTATAATCAAAAAACAGAAACAAAGTTGTGTGCTTGTATTGTAAAAGCCTTTTAAGTACAAGCCTGGGTTACATTTTACCACCAAACCAAAGAGAAAAAAACAAAGAATTGTATTTTATTTAAAGAAAACAGGATAATTGTATAATGTTTGCACTATGCCTTATTTTAAGGACAATGAAAATGTCACTCACGCATTTGACGTTGTAGTTTTGTCGCTCGCTTGCTTTGCAGTGTGGAGGTGGTGCGAGACCTTCACGCTTTACAGTTCTCATTTGAAATAATCTGATTGATTTATCAGAATTATCTGGAAACTGATTAGTGTGCAAGTTGCCTAAATCTTCGGTATCATTTTCAATTATCCAAAAATATTTTAAACTTAAAAACCCAGACTAACAGAAATATGTAAAAATAATTATTTACAGATATCAGATCAGACCCCTGTGACAAACATGAGAGAAACGCAGGATTAACACCTACCAAAATAATATTTGATTATTCACATAATTATACACTATACACATATGAACAAAAGCCAACTGAATTTAACACTCTCTTTCCTTACTGTCTGCTTTTCAACATATTTTTTGCTCAGTCTGGACCTGCTTCCAGAATTTTGGACCCATCAAGCTAAAGATGTACCAAAATACAAAGATCCTTTGCCACAACTTAAGTAAAGCAAGTCTGGCCTTTTATCAGCCCAAACTACACTGAGAAAAGTCAGTAAAAAGTCAACCATAACTCTCGCGTCAAGATGAATCTGTTTGTTCTTTTGAACACTTGTTTTCACTGCAATCTGTTATTGCAGATACTGTTTCAGGGTAATATTTCATTGGCACATGGATCTTTACGCGTAAAACATAATTAATCACAAATCACACAACAGCTGGCAGACTTTGCTGTCGTTCTGGATACAAATACTCCGACACCGTCTTCATATATTGCGCTTTGATTTCTTCCAAATCATAAAGTTGTGACTTGAATGATTTTCCTTCAGAAGTGATTGAGGATCGAAAGACTCTCATCAAAAGCACCAAAACAAATAAATCAGAGGAGACAGAAACAGGTTCAGACCGACGCTTGAAGATCTGAAGATCTCTAGACTGGAGATGTGAGGAACACTGGTGTCTAGATGCTGGGGTGGTGAGGGCTGAAGGGTGAGGGAGGGGAGAGAGGGCTGGTCTGGGCGTTTGAACCCACAGTCCCAGAAGAAGAGTCCATTGACTGGGAAACACTGCAAGCAGAAAGTAAACAGATTTATCAGAGGTTCTGGACCGGATGTGGGTCATTATGAGATTATGTTCTGATCGGGTTATCTTATCACACAGCCTCACCTGACTGGGTAACTGGTTATGTGTGCAGGATCTGTGACTCCAGCTACAAAGAGCTTCTTGGGTGGACCATCTGATTCCACTCCACCTGCAAAAACATGATCAAATCATGTTTGAAAAATGTTACAAAATGTTATTTTGCAAATGCATTCAACATACACACTGCTTACAATTCAGAGTATCAAGCAATTAAAAACGTAACAAAAAAACTATGCATTTAAAAAATGTGCTTTATATAGTTACAATTAAACGGTCATTATTTTAGTCATTATTTGCTCATTCTGTTATTCTGTGAAACAAAGCATTTTTCACAGAAATTGTTCCGTCTGCCACAGCTATTAAAAGTTAACCTTTACCGCATATTTAACCTGGAACAACACATTCCATTACGACACACATGAGAATCAATGACATTCAACCATTTATTGGTGCTTCTAATGGAACTTGAGATTCTTCCAAGAACAACTTTAGAGTGAGTAAACATCTTCATCTCACTGTTCCTTTAACATGAAAACAGATCTGCTGTACACGGTCACTTCTTTCAGTGCACTTACCCTTTCTTTTTAAAGGTACGACGGCTGGCCATCTGACTCCAGAGCCGACAGACCCGCTGCGTAATTAAAACCACACCCATTTATCAACAATGATGTCTGTCAGCTATAATTTGAAGACTAAAACGAGACTAACTTCTAAACACATTAAGTTGCTAGCATGAACATTCAAAGGATTTAAGTCCTGCAGCTTCTGATGTATGAAGTAAATGATTTTAAACACTGTTGAATTATTCAGAAACGAACCCCCGAAATCTTCGCGTTGGACTGGGAGAGGAATTCGGAGTGACTCCACTGTCCTGTGAATGAAATCCCTGTGTGACATACAGAGAGAGAAATTTAAAAAAAAAATAATTAAAAATAATTAAAATCTCAGAACAATTGATCTGAAACTTGCGTAAAGTGACCTTGAAGTTCATAAATTTGTGCCCTTGCGATCTATAATCATAAACGTTAACCTCCTCTCCCCCTTGAAACGACATCTCTTCTCTTGATGATGTACGTCTGCCCCTGAGGGCGGGACTATATTGACTGTCCAATGACCAAGCAGTTTCTATCCCTCCAACTTCCAACGATCCAATCAATTTTCAAAGGATACAATCAAGTCCCGCGCTACATTCTTTTCTCATTCCGGACGCCGTTTCGCTCAGAAATGCATCGTCAATAGAAAAAAAACCACAACTTTCATTTAATGGTGATTTAAATTTTAGGAGGGAGAAATACTCACTGGAGACAAGCGATCGTGCCAGTAACTCACAGCAGGGAGGGGAGCGGCAGGAGAGGCACTTAGAGGAGTAAAACACAACAAATTATTACGTTTTTGTTTTAACATTACACACTGAGCTTTAGCACACATCTGGAGTGCAGGATCACCTGAGCCTGTGTAAACTCTCTCTCAGTGTCAGCTCCATATTCTGTTCTATCTGGAACAGAGACCGTTTTGTTAGTACTCCACCTGCAGCCTGACGCACGATTCACATACAATTCAGATGAAACAGCAGGTTTAAAATCTCACCTGTCTCTTGTGCTCTGATCTCTCACATGACAGAGAGAACGGAGAGAGAGGGAGAGTCTACAACACAAAGACAATGCGTTACTGACAACAACTAATCAAAATCACCACCTTAATGTGTACAGAACAACTGCCCTGACTCACCCGAGAGGGACAGCTCGGGTTTACAGACACGCTGCTCCGACGATACCGGGCCGAACTATTAGAACTGAACACTGTCATCCCATCACTGTTAATAAAAATAAAAACATTCATGAACAACTTAAAAATACATTTATTAAAAACTTTTTGAAGAGACATAAACAAAAATTAAACAGTTGTAACTCTATGGACACACGTTTTTCACATATTTTGTAATTTCCTTTTCATATATAAGTTCTCCTATTTTTTGTTATTATTTAACGCACAATAATAAATTGAAAGCACAGCTTTGTCGTGTCTTATTTTTATTGAGTCTATCAGTGTACAGGGTGCAGTTCTCTCACCTGACGTTGGTGATCATGGGGGCGCTGTTCGACCTTCGGAGGGTTCCTCCTGCGCCTGCGCACTGGTCCACCTCCATTCTTTCCATGGCTCGTCCTCCGGCACCGACGCCGCGCGTCACTCACGGCCGGCCTGAGAGCGCCCTGACGCGGCCCGAGCCCCAAATCTCACACGGCAAAAGCCCGACCAGCAGGCCTCTCGCCAAAACAGCCGCCCGATTTACCTCCGCGACAACGCTTTCCGCCGTTTAACGCATTCTGGTGAACGTTTAATGTAAAACGGTGTCGGTCTGATGCAAAAGTAGAGTTAACACCTCCCGGTCTACAGAACAGATGGTCGGTCAGTTCGCCCACAAACTTCGTATAAACTCGTCCCCACAATACAGTTATTCCTCAGCTTTCAGGAGATAATCTTTGCGTTTAAACCACAAATCATAAATATTCAGCACCGTTTCCGATGCAAAACGTCCAACTCGACGACGTCCTTCGCCTATTAATCCAAACCAATTTATCCAAACCTCCAAATAACAAGACATGTAAAAACACAAACAGTCGATAAGCTGATAGACACAGATGAACGCGATCGGATGTATTTTCTCAAGAAATCACGGTCCGGTGTCGTGATTACGATTTCTGACACGGTTCTTCACAAGTTTATCTGTTAGTTTTTAAAGCAGTCTGGAAAATGACAACGCAAACCCGATCAAGCGCTCCAAGTCGTCGGATCGGTCGGTGGAAACGAGCTCTTCTGAAAGTGTGCGCTGACACCGCCTGAAACAAGATGTGTACTTAAAGTTTTGCGGTCGTTTCTTAATTTAGAAAATAAAAAATATATCCCGCAAACAGAATGAGATGTGCATCTTCGCTTGAACAACAGCGCCTGGTTCTGGTCGAGAGAATCATTACATCTACAGATGAACCGTGAATACACGGTGTCACTAATATCTTTTACCCCGTAACCTTCCCCTCGAGTTTTGTGCTTTTCATTTACACTTGATTAAGGGAAATACATTTACATGTATGCAAATGGCGGATGCTATGCAAAGCGACGGTGCATTTAAAGAGTAGAGGCATTTCCAGAGAATGTACAAAATGAAAATATTTGATGCTCTTGTGGATGCAGCCTCTTGTACATTTCACCGACCTTGTACTCAATTTCATAAAAGTGAGTTATTTTTATATGTTAAACCTGGTGAAAACAAAGTGTTGCATGTGTGGAATGTTAAAGCATAAATGAAGTATAATGATTTATGATGGTAGTTTAAAAATGTGTGTGTGTGTGTGTGTCCCTTTGACTGTGGGAATGAGGGGGTGTCAACATGTTAACCAGATGCCTATAAGGTTTCAGAATAAAATGTTTGATTAAAAACTACATTTTATAAGAAGTATTTATTAATCTGTTAAACAAGAACAAAGATCTCTATAAGATACAGCGAACATCTTGCTAATAGTGAAGCTAATCGTTTAATTGTCACAAGATGTAAATTAATAACTTTTTGCTTCCTGTTTCTTTTGTCATATTCTTTTGACCTTTATCTGTTTTTCTCAGTCAGCAACTTATAGAACTTACTTAGCTCAAAAAATTAGTTCCTAATCATTTCCTATTTAATTTGTACTTAATGATTTAAAAGTTTGTTCATCAACAACAAACAAACACATTTAAAGGGTTTCTGAAAAAGTGGGTAGCTATTGGATAAAATACTAATATGAACAGTAAAATATATTACGATAGTCAGATTTAGTGAAATTGAATGTTAATGGATAATAAATAAGAAATCTAGAGCATTTAAACTTGGACAGTCCTTTTGAGACAGATGTTCCTGATCGGAAGTAGTCAATCTATGTCAGAGGTCTCCAGTCCATGATCCTGGAGGTCCACAGCACTGCAAAGTCCATCTCCAACCCTAATAAATCTTTGGGACTGACAGAAACATCTAGGCAGGTGTGTTGGAGTAGCTCTGTGTTTTCCTCATGGGAGATCTCTTCTCTATGTCATTCCTGAGGATTTCGAGTCACTGTCCTGCCCTTCATCGGCTTTATGTGGATTCTGCTGCTCTTGGTCGTCCGCCTCTTTTTGTCCTCCAAGAATCTGTAAGGGCCAGAGCAGGTGGGTGTTCTGAGCAGCACTGGTCCGTCCACAGCAAGCAATGCTTTTGTCTCCTGTTAGGAAATAAAGGAGCGCATTGAGCCACGAGTTGCAGGATGCCAGGGGCCGAGTGATCTTGTAACAAATGGAGACCATTTGCATGGTTTGGCACTCCACGGCCTTTGTTTCCTTAAGGATGAGAAAGAGCGTGCGTGTGATGTGAAAGGGCAGGAAGCACAAAGCGAACAGCAGCGTGATGGTGATGATGGTTTTGATGGACTTGCGGCGCCGGCTGATGTACGGCGCGTGCTGGGAGCCGGAGATGGAGACGGACGTCCTGTCTTTGACCCCCTCCCCCCCGCCGTACATCCCTCCTTCATCCTGCGCGTGCGGTTGTGAGGGTAACGTCTGAAAGATGGTGCGCACCACCTGCGAGTAGCACCACGCTATGACACTAAAGGGGAAGAAGAAGCCGAGCAGGTGCAGGACAATTCCGTACGGCACGTACTCCGAAAACTCGCTGTCTATGGCATCATCCCAACAGTTTCTGTACACTTCCACTTTTCTGGTGTTTGCGCCATCTGTTGACCAGGGCTCCGCCCCCTTGTTCACGCCATCCACCAATTGCCTTGTCACGTCTCCGGTTTTGGCGAATCGGACGATGGGACAGGTGAGTATGAACACAACAACCCAGACAGCAGTACAGACGCCCCTAACAGCCCGCTTGCTCTCCAGGGTGATGCTTCGGATCGGATGACAGATGCCCATGTAGCGATGGACGGATATACAGGTGAGAAAAAAGATGCTGCAGTAAAGGTTAAAGTAAAAGAGGAAACGCACCAGCCGGCACATGAAGTCTCCAAACACCCAATGGTCACGCATCACGTAGCTGGCCACCAGGAACGGAAGCGAGAAGCTGTACATCAGATCTGTGGATGCCAGGTTGACCATGTAGATCAGAGAAGTGTTCCACTGGCGGCCAGGCCTGCAGCGGTAGGAACGCAGGAGAACCGTGGAGTTCAGGATCACGCTGAGAAGAAAGGTCAGCGAGTAGCAGACAGGCAAGGTCACATACTTGTAGGACTCGTCGATGCTGCAGCTGTGTGGTGCCGTGTGGTTCCGAACATCTGTAGCATTGGTGCTCAGGTGCAGTAATGCGCTGGAGATCATGCTGGAGGAAGCTGTGGTCTTCATGATCCTCAGCTGTCCTTTATCTCATGACCACAGAGACACATAATCAGCTTCTTCCAGAACTCTGCTGTAATATTTCAGAGCTCTTCATAGCATTGTCTGAACGTTCCACCTTCTTCAGCCTACAGTGTTTTCCTTTAAAGGATTCCTCTAAAGATAATGGAGAGTAACAGGTGAATATCACATGTTTAATCCAAAGAGGTGGTCCAGAATGGATCAACCAGACCACACAATTACATATCAGATCCAAACTTTATGTTTGTCATCCGCCCTGTAGTATTTTCCAAGCTAACTGCGAGCTGACCAGTGACTCAGCCCTTATTTGCATATTGTGCTGATTCAGCCTCTTCTGGTTTATAATTTCATCAATCAGTAACAAACCCTTCATTCATGTCTTTAGCCACCATGTTTTTGGTGGACTCCTTGTCTGTTCTTTTGCTCTTTAATACATTAATATGAACACGCGTGTCATTTCCTGACCTAACTGACCCTGACGGCAGTTAAAAGTGGGAAGCGTGTGTTTTAAGGTGACTAATTTATGTCTGGACATGTCCTCATGCCTGATGCATTCGTCTACATGCACAGAACCGCCGTAACATGCAGCTCTAATGCCCGTGTTTGGTTCATGGGTTAGCCGAGTTTGTTTATTAATGGACATGTCTGTGTACTACAGAGCAGCTTTGGTATTACAATATCATGTGTCCATTCAGGTATGTTCCCGTAAATAATTAATATCCTTCATTCAAACAGAAATGCTGAGCGGAAACCCAATACCACATAGAGTTTAACACAAAACTGTGCATATCAATTATGAATACCAAGACTTTGTTTATTAAAATGTAGAGGATTAAACTGAAAAACAACATGTAGGTACTGAGATGGAATAAGATTAATCTTTATACTATATGTCTTTCAAATCGACTGTTTTGTTGCAGTTATTTCCAAATACAAAAGCAAAGCAAAAGACCACAGAAAATAGATCTATATAACATCTTACCTGTTTTAAAGGTCAGCGCAAAGAGCAACTCCAACACGCGGCCGAAATTCATTCATTTCTTCATGCATTTGATAAAAGGTCAAGACAAAAGTTCAGCACATGTAAGTTGTATAATCCTGCGCTTCTAACTCTTTCTCTAACAACAACAAACTGTCTTAAAACTCTCTCAATTAGCTGATCTGCAGGAGTTTACTAATTATTTTCTCAATCAGTAATTCCCTCCTTTGTCTCCGCTCTCTCTCTCTCTCTCTCTGTGTGTGAATGAGTGGTCAGTCAGCTGAGGTACCTGCAGACGGTAAATTTCTGTTCAGCAGCTATACAATAGACATCATGGAGGGAAACAGTCTCGCCACAAAGCACAGATATTCTGATGAATTATGCATTACGTTTGTTCCTTCTTTTAAAAGATAAACACGTCTGTTTTATAGGTTTTCACTATATCAAAACCCAAAACCTTTTCTCTAAAATACTTCCAAACTTGCTTGAAGTCCCCACAAATACTTTGAATGGCATAATATTTGTGTGGCATGTTGTCATAATTACACAACAGAACGTGCAAGCCCAGCTCTGCTTTTTCAGAAAACAAAAAGGCTGACAACTGCGTACGTCATATAAAATAAATGATTTATTAAATTATTGTGAATATTTAGCATTGAGATATACGTTCTACATTTAAGTTTAATATAAAGGAGAATCTGTAAGGCACATTCATGACAGACAGCATAATGTACGCTGTTTATATTCCTATTATGGTTGCATATACAGTATTTTAATGGAATGCTTAATAATGGCACACATTGGCACATATGGCTTTAGGAGCAGCTCATTATACTGTATGTATAGAAGCATAATTAAACCATAGGTGACACGACACGAGTCAGAGGCGTTAGGGTTTGTTAACATGGCTGAGTTTTTTTCACAATAAAACTTGTGACTCTAAACAATGTGTCATTTTAACAAACGTTTCTTTAAGAACGAGCAGAATATTCTGGCTTTTGTTAGTCTATAGGATGAGTTACAGTAAATGATCGCTTTTAGAAAGTGCCAGCGGTTGATCGCATTTCTCGACGCGCTGCCAAACGGAAAGCGCTCATGAAGACGTCAGATCCTGAACGTCCAGAAGCAAAGCGTCTTGCTTGGTGCGCAGGTGGTCTCGTATCACCAGGTGTTTCACCAGTTCCGAGCTCAAATCTAAAACCACAGATTAAATGAGTGCAGGAGTGACATGAATGCAGCTGTTTTTAAACAATAAATATAACAAAATACAAGACGAAGGCCAGTTACGGTTATGGGTTCCACTGATTAAAAAGACAGCTTAAAAGAAGCATGGGAATCATACACGTTTGGGAAGGTTTTTGATGGAAACTGCGTCTAAAAACGTACCCTGAATATCTTCATTCAGCGAGGTCCTGAGAGCCTTGAGCTGTAGCAAGGAGCATGTCTGAAGATCACTGAGGCTAAGAATCTTTCTTGCTATGCTGATGTTATTGTGGGTTTCTTTCTAAGAGTAGAAGAGCAAGACAGTCAAATGAAAACAGTACAATTGCTTAATCATGCAACACTGAAACCACCAGTTTTTGTAACTCACACTGGTAGAGCATTGTGTTAGAAACAAAGGTCATGGGTTCTATTGCCAGACAACTCTGTCTTTAAAACCTCTCACCTCTTTGTCTTTCTGTTCGGCCCACAGCTTGTCTCTGAGAGCCATGAGTGCGATTCTCACTTCCTGTTTTAGCCCCCGGGAGCAACTGGCCGGTGCCTCACACGAGCTCTGATGATGAGAAACGCAAAAACGTGATATACAACAAATAAATCGTAATACACAAGAAAAAGTACAGCGGTGAATTTCTGCACCCACCTCTTGGTTAGACGCACCTTCATCATCTTCCTCCTCACTTTCACTGTTATTGATGAAGCAGAGCTGGAGGTTTTTGGGGCTATTAAACCTGCGCGATGGAAACATGCACAGCTGAACGGAAGCCTCTGAGGATATTATTGGAGCATCGTGAATCTGCATGTGAGATACCGTGAGGTTGTGACAGGGAAGCGACAGGGACTGAAGCCTTTCTCATCTGTCCACAGATCCCTGTAGGGTGACTGGTGCTTCCATTCTGTCCAAGGTCCAAGTATTCTGTCCTGCTCAGGTAAACCCAGACTCTGAAACAACAGGGGTCATTAACCGTAGCCTGACACACAATCACTGTCGATACTGTAGAACGTGACATTCGCTTTCATAAGTGAACACACATATATGCATATTAAAAAACAGAGCCCAAAACACCTCCACTTTCTTCCTCCGTTCCTCTTCCTGTCTTTCCAGCTCTGCAATTCGCAAACTTAAATCCTCCCAGTGCATCATGGGTAGCTCGGGGTCACCCTGTGGGGCGTCCACCCCGCGGTGGTGTTGGCTCTCCTGGCCACAGGGCGAGGGGTCATCAGTGGTCCTCTCATCCTGTCTGTTGCTGTTTGGATCCTCCTCCATCCGTTGACACTCTGGCACAGACGGGCTAAAAGCAAGAGATGCGCACAAATGAAAACTCAACACACCATAATTTCCCAAAACCAAGCAACCATTCCTCTATGCCACTAAACACAGACTGCTTGTAGAAACGCAGACTAAAAGTGAGCACTCCATGAGAAATGTTGTGCTGATCCTTTTTTTGACACTCACACTGCTGCCTACAGAGAAAACAACTCTGCTGCTCAACACAACAAAAGTTTAGTTTGTATTCAGACGCGTCGCAGCGCGCGACTAATGCATCATGAAAAGCATCGCGCGCAGGTTTACGCCTGTAGATTTTACTCCTGTAAATCTTACACTTTAAACTTTATCTTAGAAGGGAAAACGTGTATTGCATTAAGACTTGAGCTCCCGCAGTTCCTGTTGTTTTTCCTCTTTTTGGCAACGGGACTACATGACGTTCATTAACTCACCTTTTATCGGTAAACTAATCTCGACATCGCGACGGTCACGGCCGATCATAAACTTGAACGCGTTTGGAAATTCACGCTGTTTATTGAATTATTTCCCCTTCATTCCTTCCTCTGTGGGAGAGGAAACACCCCTTTGGCTTTCCCTGTCCTCCCGCCCTCCCTGCGTTTCTTCTCGCTTGTGTTTTCTTGACGCGCCGCGAGAAGTTTGATCGTCCGCGTTATCGATCAGTCGACGCTCCTCTGAACTTCTGCGGCGAGCGGGTTAATACGTGAACTGACGAAGAGAAGGTTTAATGTACTATTATAGTGACGGCTGGAAAGGAGAGATAAGGCTGTTTTGCTAAGGCTTAAGAAAGTGGGTGTCCGGTTTCACAATGCAGAGATGACTCGGAGCAGATGGGAAAAGTCTGTCGTGTTGTTCACACAGCTGATGAAAGCTATGATGCAACGCTTCAATAATGTTTCTTC
>JAZGTI010011144.1:0-16934 GCA_036877585.1 Botia kubotai
TCAGGACTAGTACTATTTCACTTATGTATGCTTTGTTTCCTCTTGTACTGAATGCTTCTTTTGTGAACCTCAATTGTAAGTCGCTTTGGATAAAAACGTCAGCTAAATGACTAAATGTAAATGTAAATGTTTCAGGATGACAGGACAATTGAGGACTTCGTGGAAAAAGCCATATCGCATGTGATGACCTTACCTTAATGGGGGGTTTTTGGTGCGGGCTGGATGATGAACTCGGGACCGGGGTTGTCAAATATGAGCGCCGCCAGCACGGAGTCCTCACCAGTCATGGCCGCCAGCCCATAGCCAAGAGAACCACCACCCCACAGCATAATGCCCGAGAGCCGATGCCCGAGAGCCGATGCCCACCGCAACCGTCAAGCCATCGCCAACAAAAGCATCAGAGCTGAGGATCGCCCTGGAGCCCCTCCTGTCTGGCCAGGTGTGTGAGCCGGTATTACAGAATGCCGCGATGGACATAATTGTGGAGTACGAGGGTTCTCTCTTATCTCCACCATTGCCTATCTGTCCACCAGCTCCACTGGGCTCCCTCGTCCCTCCGGCTTTGCCATGGTCAGTCATCGTCCCACCATCGCCTTAGGACTCCACTCCTCTGGTTGCACCTCGTAATTTCGTCCCTCCGTCGCTCTGTCACTCTAGCTCCATCGCGGCCCTCCGGATCTCCGCCTGCGCTTCAGTCGCCAAAGCCCCTTGCTCCACCTTGGCCCTCCAGATCCTCGTCGTCACCCTGGCTCATTGACTATTCATCTCGGGCTCTGCCATGTCCTGCTCTGCCGCCCGTCAGTCAGCCCCAAGGAGTTGTCAGCCTCTGCCATGCCTCCTCCCTCCATCGGTCGGCCCCAAGGAGCCATGTCATGTGCGACCGGACTGTGAAGTGGTATTTGTAAACAAGCTAGGCCTGCTTCCTCCTGTGTCTTCCAAACAGCAGCAGTAAACACAAAATTATCAACCAACGACACAGCCTCTTCAGGAGACTGAACTTTGTGTTCATTAACATACGTCGCGATTTGCTCCGAAACAGGAAACGAGGTTTTACACTGTTCAATTATAATCAACTCAAGCAAATCATCAAACGTTTCAACATCAAGAGATGCACACCAATGTGTAACATGTCATCTTAAATCCCGCACAAAATCCAAATGGGTCTGGCCTGGAATCATTTTACACGACCTAAATCATTGTTGATATGTTTCAGGCACACACTCATACACTTTCAACACTGCCGATTTAACAGTATCACAATTCTTACACTCATCACTAATTAAAGCAGAAAAAGCTAATTGCGCATTACCAACTAATACACACTGCAACAACAACACACTGTTCATTTTGGACCAACCTTGTATCTCCGCAAAACGTTCAAAAAGAGAAAAAAAACATCTGCATCATGTTCATTGAATTTAGGAACAAGTTTTAAATTTTGATGAAGTGGAAAACTTCCAAAAGCACCAGATTCCACTGAACGAGCAGTATTCACCTTACTTTCCTGTAACAGTTTGAGCTTTAAATACTCCAGCTCCATTTTTGCCTTCTTTAACTCAAGCTTACCTTGTTCAGATTGTTGTTTCATTTTCTCATGATCTATCTGCAATAAAAATAACGATTTTTGTTGGTCAAAAGTTAAAACAGACTGTGAAGCAGGTAAGTTTTGTGCCTTTACGTCCTGAATTTGCTCCATTGCAGTTGGTAAAATTCCTTTTTTCATCAACTTATTTTCCAACTCAATTCTAATAGTACTTTCTTTCAATCTTTTATCACTAATTTTAATTTCTTAAACCTCCACAATTCTCCAAGTAAAACAAACAGATTTGCACAACAGTTACTTACTCGTCTGTGACTTCGAACGGCAATCAAATCACTGCGAACTGCACAAATCACTTTCAGGGGTGCCCCAACACATAACTAAATTGCACCGTGACGTCAAACTATTCAAATAGGATTCCCCTTAAAACATCACGAGCAAACAGACGTTTCAAAAAGTGTTTAAACGAACAAATGAAATTGAAAGCAAAAGCACGACGAAACAAATGTTTATCAAATATTTCAATCATTTTCAAGCTATCGTACAAATTTGTACTACAAAGAGGACGAGCCCCCATTTGTTACACCCCATGGCTCAAAAAGGACGCAACAAAGACGGGGACACACACGGAAGTGCCGAAAGAACAAAGTCTGCACACAGATCAACCAAACCATCAGTGCATTAACAAACACCAAAGTTTAAAGGTGGCAATGCAAACAATTGTGGCAAATGTGGTCGCATTCACCCCACAAGACAGTGCCCAGATTTCAATAAAACATTCAAAAACTGTGGCAAAAATCATTTTGCTGTCATGTGCAAATCACAAGCCAAAATTAACATGCTTAACACAGATGCTAATCTGTCAGAAGTAGATACATTGTTTATTAGCACAGTCACTCAGTCAAACTGTGCTGAAACAGGCTGGCACACAAATCTACTTAAGACAGGCACGATTGTCAACTTCAAGCTTGACACGGGAGTGGAAGCAAATTCTTCATTACAAAGAAAATCATTGATCGGCTTCAGATACCTGTAAACATACAAAAGATAAACACAGTGCTTGTATCATACGGAGGCACTCGTATCAAACCAGATGGTGGTTTTAAATTACATGTACAAGACAGAAACAAAACAGCTAACATAATCTTCTTTGTGACCACATCATCAGACACAGCCCTGCTGGGGAGACAGGCATGCGTGCAGTTGGATCTCATAGGAAAAGTGGAGACATTCACAATCACAACTCCCACTACAAAAAATGAGCTCCTTACCCGCTATGCGTCAGTGTTTGAAGGATTAGGCCAATTTCCAGGGTCGCATCATATCCACACTGACTCTAACATTCCTCCTGTCATACACGGTTGTAGGAAGATATGGAAGACATACGATCTCAGCTGGTCAGCAGACCTGTGTGCTTTCAATACATAATAATAAACAGGTACTGATTTCATCGTATGCCATTTGGCATCAAGTCGGCCAGTGAAGTCTTTCAGTGATTGAACTCGCTTGAGTTTGAGCGCTTGAGTTTTGGGGACATCGAAGGTGTCTTTATGGTGGCTGATGACATGATCATAGCTGCATCAGAGCAGAGCATGATGCCATTCTAGAAAACGTCATAAGCAGAGCCGAGAGTCTTAATTTTGAGTTCAACAAAGACAAGCTACAATACATGTTCAATGAAGTGATGTTATTACGTCGGATGGAGTGAAACCTGATGAATCAAAGGTATTAGCCATAGTACAGCTGCCTACTCCCACTGACAGGAAGGCACTTTAGCGACTGTTAGGTATGACCCGCTACCTATCACAGTACATACCTAATGAAGCCACCCTCACTGCACCACTCCGGCTGTTGCTACGGAAAGATATAGACAGTGGCAGTGGCATCCTGAGAAACACACAGATCTAGAACAGCTGAAAACAGCCAGAACAATGGCACCTGTTCTTAGACACTTTAATCCAAAAGAGCCCATAGAGATGCAGGCAGATGCCCCAAAGATGGTCTGGGGGCCACTCTGATGCAGAAACAGCAACAGATAGCATACGCTTCAAGAGCACTATCTGCAGCCGAAAAGAACTATGCTCAGATAGAGAAAGAACTGCTGGCCATTGTGTTTGCTCTGAAGAAATTTCACCAGTATGTTTATGGTGTTCCCATCAGAGTCCAGTCGGATCATAAACCCAAATCGCCTACACTCCTGGCAACTAAATGCTAATAGCTGACACGCTGTCAAGAGCATACGTTCCATCTGATGGAGAAGAGAGTTTAGACCTGAGTGACGAGAAAGTCATCTACGCAGTGAATGGAGATTTGCTCTGTGGTAATATCATGCACATGATCCAGCAAGCTACACAGTCAGATCCTGAGCTTGACCTGATACGTCAACTACATGTCCATGGATGGTCAGACAGAAAGAAAATTGTCCCACTGGCTGCACAAACTTACTGGCCAATACGACACACAATTTGTATAGATGATGGGCTGCTCATAAAAGATGAACGCATCATCATACTTTGCCACCAGAAGTGCTGAAACAATTTCATGTGGCACACCAGAGCATACAGCGCTCCTTAGCACATGCCAGATCATGCTTCTATTGGCCAGAACTTACACAGGCTTTACGTCGCATGGTGGAAGTCTATAGTGCATGTCAGAAGAGTCTTCCTAAAAATCACAAGGAGCCACTTATGCCCCATCCGGTCCCAGAGAGACCATGGCAGAAGTTAGCTGCTGAGATTTTTGACTTTCAAGGATGAGTGTTTCTACTGATAGTGGACTATTTCTCTAAATATCCAGAAGTCCTACAGTTGTCAGACAAAACATCAGGCTCACTCATAGCACACTTCAAAGCAGTGTTTGCAAGACATGGTGTGCCTGAGACTTTGATCGCAGATCATGTACCATTTGTCAGTGCTGAAATGGCTAGATTTGCTTATGAATGGGGTTTCAACATCACCCATTCCAGCCCAAACTACCCCCAATCCAACAGCATGGCTGAGCGAGCCATAAAGACTGTGAAAACTATGCTGAAAGCTGCTGCTCAGTCTGGCACTGACCCTCACCTAGCCTTATTGACTCTAACACCCCAATAACTGGTCTCCAGTATTCTCCAGTCCAAGTCCTGATGGGTAGAGTCCTACGCTCCATGTTGCCAATAAGCAAAGCTGTCCTCCAGCCCTTTACACCAAGCCACATTCAGGCAGAACTGAAGCATCGTCAGTCACAACAGAAAAGATGGTATGACAGGACAGCAGCCCAGCTTCCAATCCTCAGGAGGGGACAGAGAGTATATATGAGAATCAAAAATACATGGAAGCCAGCAACAGTTGTCAGTATCAGAGATGAGCCTCGTTCATATGATGTAATCACTTCAGCGGGCACCACCTATCGCAGAAACAGACGCCACCTCAGACCAAACAGGTCAGCCACACATGACACACAACTGGATTGTCCCAAGTACATTGATAATGACCAGCGTGATAACGCAGCTTCTGAGGCTTTTAAAACTGAGCCGGCCAACATGTGGAAGTGAGCACTGTTCCAACGGCTGGACACACAAGAGCTGAATGTGTCATCAGACAACCTGGATGGTTGAAAGACTATCTCTCTACCTAAGCACACTTGACTGGTGTTAAAAAAAATTGTTCACGGCAATCGTTTACCAGTGTTTTAAACAGACTGCTCTTATTTCATATTTGGTTACTACCTTGTTCAAATCCATAGGACTATTTGTAGGCTAGATTAAAGAGGTGGGTCTTTAGTCTAGATTTAAAATGACAGTATATCTGCCTCCTGAACAATACTGCAAAGACTGTTCCAGAGTTTGGGTGCCAAATATAGCAAGAATCTACCACCTACGCTTGATTTTGAAATTCTGGGTATTATCAACTGGCCAGAATTTTTAGATCACAGTGAACGTGAAGGACTGTAATAAGAGAAGAGCTTGCTCAGATAATGAGGAGCTAAACCATCAGGTTTCATTTCATTCCTTGTAAGTAATCAGCAAAATTTGAAGTTTATATGATGCTTGATAGGCAGCCAGTGCAGTGTTGACAGAACTAGGTTAATATCATCATACTTATTTGTTCTTGTAAGAACTCTGGCTGCTGTAATTTGAACAAACTGTAGTTTTTGTTTTGATCCTGCAGGCCAGCCACCAAATAGGGCATTGCAATAATCAAGTCTTGATGTCATGAAGGCGTGAATTAGTTTTTTAGTGTCTGACATAGAGAGCATGTGTCATAGTTTTGATATATTTTTAAGATGGAAAAATGCAGTTTTGCAAATACTAGAAATGTGGTTTCAAAGGACAGTTTGCTATCAAAAAGGACACACAGATTCTTAGCTAATGAAGCGGGCCATAACGGCATCCATAAAAAGCAAGACAGTGTTCTAGGTTGTTCCATGTGGAAGATTTTGTCCAATAAGTAAAACTTCTGTTCTGTCTGAATTTAGTAGTAGAAAGTTGCTAGTCATCCAAGTTTAGATATCGGCTATTCATTCTGTTAGTTTGGTAAATGTATGCGCCTCATTGGGCCTAAAAGAACAGCTGAGTATCATCAATGAAAACTGGGCAAGGTCAAAACGCGCGACCGGAGAGCACATGGCAAATGTAAACAAACAGAAGCCATGTGCTTCCACAGAAAACAGACACCCACAGCGTGAGTCTAGATTCTGATTCCCGGAAACCAGAACCAAGACTAAGAAGGCTAAGTTACTTCGGCTCAGTTCGTTCATCTTCACCAACCAATCCAGTCTCAGGGAGGACCTGACGAACTGCTGCTCACTTTGAATGCATCAGGACCTGCATCATACCTCACCCACACCCAGACTCTTGCTTTAGCACATCTGAGTTTAATCCTGCCATTTTCTACTCTTCTTCTCCTTCTGTCCTCTCTCATTGTTTTTATGTTTTATGCATTTGTTTGCTTAATGTGTTTATCTGTTAGTTTAGTTATTGTGTATATTCTCCGTAGTTTAGTCCAATAAACCTGCATATGTATTCCTTGGAATTGTTTCTGTGTTTATTGCTCACATCCTAATGCCACCTAAACTGATTTTATTACCTGCTCTGAAGTAGTACTGTATTACAGTAAGAGTGTTTGCTTTTCAAGGCCAGAAAAATAACATTTCTTTAAATTGATAAGCGATCCACTGAATACTCGTGGATGAGAACCTTAGTCTCTTGCTAGTATCAATTCTGCTGCATCAGGTAAAATCTATAAAATACATGTAATTAATCACATTTAATTGTGCATATTTGTCCTTTGGGCTAAAAATATAGCTTCCCTAAAATACATTACATATGATATTGACAACTGTCAGAAGCAGTTGACGCTTTATTTTTGTTTAATTTAGCCACTGTATCAAATAAATATCTAGGGTTGTGTTTATTTTCTTCTAAAAGATTAGAAGAAGGCATATCTGGATCTTTCTGGGGCCTTTCTGTAATTTCAAACACTCTCCTTCCATGCTATACAGAATACCTCCAGTTTTGTTTGCTCCTAAATTCCGCTCCATTTTCCGGGCTGCTGTGACACGTTGTGAGACACTGATAGTTTGATAGTTTAAAATTCAATTCAATTCAACTTTATTTGTATAGCGCTTTTCACAAAGGACATTGTTACAAAGCAGCTTTACATGTATGATAAATGTACACGGCACACAAAGACAGACATACAGACAAACAGACAGACACACAGACAAAGAGAAACAGGTAGGAGGAACAAGTGCATGATATACAATCAATTAAGGGTTATGAATAGATAGTTTGAGAAGAATGTAATAGTATGTGCAGAATTTAAAACTGATTACAGCAGCCTAAAATGTCTTTGAAAGCCAACCCCAAAACATATTTTCCATTATCCACATGGATGTTATCATCATAAACAATTAAGATTTGATCTCAGACCAATACTACTTCTGTTGAAAAGTTAGCAAATTCTTTGATAAAGTCTGTGTGGTACCTTGGTGGCCTGTAGACAGCAGCCAGTAGAAATTTCAAACTCAATTTATCATTTGCACTAAATAAAGGTATATTAAGTACCGTTACTTCAAAAGAGCTGTATCTGAAATCAGATCTCTGGGTAACTTTAAAAATATTCCTATAAAATGCAGCAACACCTCCCCCTTCGCCTTTTGAATGAGGTTCATGCTTATAACTGTAATTTTGGGGGATAGACTCATTCAATTTAATGTAATCATCTCGTTGTAATCATGTTTTAGTCATGAACATCATGAACATTCAGTCATGATCTGTGATCATATCATTAATAAAAAGCGCTGTAGGAACATATATAATCTTCAGCAAACCAAGCCTTATTAATTGTTTGTCTGCATTATGTATCTTTTTTATTAGTTTAACATTGATTACATTTCCATTTAATTGTTTACAGGGTTTTTTGTAATTAATCAGTTCAGGGACAGACACACACCTCTGTGTTGATATATAGTGTTGTAAATTATCTGACATCTGTGACGTGATGGCTAGCAGACGGTTGGTTAAGCCAGTCGGTCTGCTTTCTGACCTGGGGCCCAGTTAGTTAAGTATTAGTAGTATTAATAACAAAACTATGTGCAAAATTCCTAGATACATAAGCAGCACCAGCCCTAGAGGGATGGAGGGCATCTCGTTTCAACAGGGCAGGTCTACCCCAAAAACTTTTCCAATTATCAGTGAAACCTATATTATTCTGTGAACACCACTTAGACATTTAGCTGTTTAGTGATGACAGTCTGCTATGTATTTCGTCACCACAATAACAGGAAGGGTGCCAGAGAATATTACAGTGTCCGACATTGTGCTGACAAGTTCACACACCTCTTTAATATTATCTCTGGGCTCTGATGTCCAACTGACGGAGATGAACATCATTTGTTCCAACGTGTATAATAATCTTACAAAATTTACGTTTAGTTTTAGCCAGCATGTTTAAATTTGCTTTGTTGTCGGGCACTCTGGCTCCAGGTAAATCACATTCCGTATATAACTAGGGCACATTCAACAGGATTCTCAGTGGATGCATCACTGAGTAGGGAGAACCTGTTTGGAACTGTAATCAAAACGGAAGAGCAATGTGTTGTCCTGCAGCTATGCTGTCTCACAAAGTTTCCCTGCTGCATGGGAACTGCAACTGGAACTGAACAATGTATGGACCTAGTCGCATCCAAAGTCTGTTTTTAAAGGCCTTATCACTCTTACTATTTTTAAGTAATGTTTAGTGTTTCTACTTCTGAAATCCTAATCCTGAAAGCCTAATTATTTCCCTACATTTATCACATATGAAACTTTAAGGGCTGACAGAGAAGACTACACTAAACGTGGCAACCAGAGCATGTAACAATAACAGAAGATGACATGACTCAGGATGTTTGTTAATTTATTTAAACTTATTGCAGTTGTTTGATAAACTCAAAATAGATGAAAAAACAGGCAATGAAGGCAATGAAGACAATAATCTGCATAGTCACATTTGTGAGAAAATCATGCTGGAAGAATCTCATATAAAAGAGGCGTTTTAAAACACATTCATACATTCATTTGTTGCACCTCTGCTTTTTTTAGTATTGTATTTGCAAAGCGCTTTCTGTTTGTTTGAAAGTCGAGTTTCTTTTGCTTTGTTTGGTTTGTATAGTTTGGCACAGTTTTAACTCCATATATGTACAGTCACCAGACTTGGTACATGTATTTTCTCATCAAGCTGGCCAACTTTTCAACTTACATTCATTAACTCTTCCCAGCAGGAAGGTGTATGTGAATCTTTAGACAATTCTAGGCTCTAAACTTTTAAATAGTCCTACTAGGGGATTTATGAGATTGTCACCAAACTTGATAAATATTATGCCAAGACATTGAAGATACTAATTTGCAAAGGAAGTTTTGAAATCTCAAACAGTGTTGCCATGGCAAGGAAATTAATTTATGGCAAAAAATGGAAACATGAAGGGTCTGATATCTGCTGCGAGCATTGAGTGATTTGATTCAAACTTGAGCTGTATGTTTGGTCTTAAGGACTGTCGTATATGGAAGGTCTTATATGACATAATGGTGGTTATTGTGAGTGCCACCAACTGGCAGAAGAAATGTGTCACTTAAAAGAGAATTAAAAAAGAATCATCTTAAATGTATCCAAGTCTCTTTAAATTTGATCAGAAAGACATTAAAGATGCTGAATTGGGAATAGATTGTTATCTCAAACAATGTTGCCATGGTGAGACAATAAAACCATTGCAAAATTGTATGTTTGATCCTAAGGACTGATGACATAGATCATGACATAGGTCACAGTCATGCCCATGATGCCTTTCTTTCAGAGAAGCTGCATGTGGCGATGATGCAGTAGTGCTTGGGCCTGTCATTGCCTCTTGCAGCTATATTTTATTCATTCAATGTATCAACATTTTTTATAATCTTCTTTATCCCTTTCTCACTCCTAGCTGTTTGTAAGAATGTTGTTGGGGTGTGGCCCACCTTATCTCATTCTCTTACAAACTCTCTCTGCTTTTCCTCATCAATTCTGCAGCCAGACTGCAGTCCAGGCATTGTATAATTTAACTACAGGGAGAGATGGTGATAATAAAGATGGTTCCTTTTGGTCAGGTGAGGAAATTAACATAAGGCAATGTTTACACTGACAGGCACAAATTGTCAGAGGACCATTTGAATTTTTATCACCACAAATTATAAGTCTCAGCTAGGGATGGGAATCATTTAGGGAGTTTATCGATTTAGACTTAGATTCCATTATTGATTCAGAGAGTTTTTTTTATTATTTTATTAACAGTATTAACACATGGTTTATTATACAATTATATAAAAAACCTTCCAAGGTAATAATACATTAGGAAAGTTATCTGTTAAACTATTATTCCCCTCAATGACATGTATGCAATTTAAAATCTGCCATCTTTGCTCATGTGAACCCAGTCCCACATACAGCCAATCACCACAATCAGCTGTAAATGGGATTTGACTAATAAGGTCAAAAGAAAATGATCACTAGTGACTATCCTGTGACATCAAAGGCAGCAGACAGTGAAAAACTATCTATTTGTCACTATTGGCAAACAATTTAAAATTTAATAGCCATCAAATAAGAGGGTCACCATCAAAGAAAAAAATACTCTTAAAATTAACATTTGGTTTTAGTTTGTCTGAAAGTCATGCAATGTACAGAAATGGCATATATTTTGTTAAATAAAAAAAAACTGACTGTCATGACAGCCAGCAGCAGATTTTAACTATCTACAGGGTATGAGTGCCCAAACTCATATCATTGTGACATTTCATTTACACAGAATCATAGCAGCATCTTGAGGAATACTTGGGGTGGGTCATTTTAGAATGGTGTTCTGTCCACATTGGCAAAAGAACGAAGACATTCCAGAAAATCCTAACATAATCAAAGGTCCTGAAAATTCATTAGTTGCAGTATCTTTCTAAAATGAAACTGGTTCTAAATAATAATCAGTTCCCGTTTCTCAACCCTAATGTCAACAAGGATGACATGTAATATTTACATTCCACAAACTCCAGATCATCATTTCCCAAATCACATAACTGCCTCATTTTCTCATGGTGTTGTCTGTGAATGAGGTACCTCATTACCATGTCTTTGAGGTATCCACCTTCCTTTACATTGTGCTTTGTCCACCTAGATAATAATCTCCTTCACAGCACATGTGTCAGGTGGAAAGAATGCTAATCTGGAAGAGGTGCGGAGCCTGGACTTTTTGGCAGCCAGTTTCCACTGTGCACTTTCCATGTGGTGCTGCTCCAGAGGCTCCGGGCAGAAAAAGCCTGTTTTGGGAACATTGTGTTGAAAGATCCCAGGTTGGCCCTTTAAACACGCCCCTATCTGAGGGTCACAACTTTGCTGGGCAACTGACCTTAACGTCACCTTAACTTTAGTACCAATACAGTATCCAGAAATACATTACTTGGTCTGTAGCTCATATTAACAAAAAATACAAACACAACGTGCTGTCCATAACCTTGAGCTGAGCTTTGAAACCATACAATATTTTTTGGAAATTATCTGTCAGGCTGTGAATAATCAAGACTCCCTTTCTTCATCTTGTAACGCAGGATCACAATTTCTGAATGTGCGAGACCCAAATTTCCAGGTCTTTACCTGTCAAAACGATTTTATACTTAAGAACTGTTTGCTTAGCTTCTGCTTGTCCTTTAAGCATACATTTTGCCAAAATTGATTTTATCCCCATCTTTTTAAAGCTATTAATATATACTTGGGAATTCATGTAACACATGTAAAAATCCCCAATCAGTAATGTTTTATATTTAACAAAAACTATAATGAGTTGGTCAGAAAATAAGCTCTTAAAACAAGATAATTAATAAATAGCTTGTTACAAAACTTGTGAGAGCACATTTTATGCTACTAAAAAGAGTAGGTTAAGATTTGAGTTTCATTGTGGGATATACACTTTCGTTGTGGAATATTACTGTTGGGATATAAAAGTAAAATTGCTCTGTTTGCTGTAGAGTCAAGAATCTTTTATAATTTAAGGATGAATATGAGGCAAATGTAAGTTGCAAGTTGGGGCCTCCATGTATCACATTTGTTAGTCAAGTGTATCCCATAGATGCCCAATTGGATGGAGATCTGGGAAATTTGAAGGCCAAGGCAACAGCTTAAACACTTTAGTTCCATTAACCATTCCTAAACAATGTGTGCAGTGTGGCAGGGAGCATTATCCTTTAGAAAGAGGTCACTGCCATCAGAAAACACTGTTGCCATGAAAGGGAGTAAGTGGTCTGCAAAAATCTTTAGGCAGGTGTTACCTGCTAAAAAACATCCTGAATGCCAGGACACAACGTTTCCCACCAGAGCCAAAAACTGCTTCTGTTGGCCTGCCTTCTTCCCATAGTGCATTCTGTTGCCCCCTCTTCCTCAGGAAAATGACGTACATCCACCTGGTTTAAAAGAAATTCATCAGACCATGCAACCTTACTCTATTGATCCATAATCCAACATGCTTGCATGCCAATTGTATGTGCTTTTGGCAGTGGGCAGGTGTCAACATGGGCACTTTAATTGGTCTGTGGCTACAATACACTGTGTGTTCTGACACCTTCTATCATGGGCAGCTTTAAGCTTTTCACCAATTTAAAAGATTGCATTTTTTGGAGATGCTTTAACCCAGTTGTCTAGCCATCACTAACTGACCCTTGTAAAGTGACTCAGATCTTTTGTGACTCAGAGGTGGGGCCAAGTTGTTTGAAGTCACAAGTCTTGAATCTTTGCATTCTGGACCTTTCATTTATTCAGACTTACTGAATTTAGTCTTTAAAGGAACTTAATAGTTCAAACTTAATAGTTTAATTCAAATTCAGCACTTAGCGGTGTTTAGTGCTAGCTCTAACTACTCAGTGCAATCTATTTCCTGCTAAAGCTTGACTAAAGCTTCTGGGTGACCAAACAGCTTGGGAACTTTTCAGCAATATAGCAACAGATGTTCTTTACATGGTGAGGTCACTTAACTTTACTCACTTCTACCTTGAGGCCATTCTTTTTAAATAGTCAAAGCACATATATTGTGGTAATTGTCACAACTAAATGATTCATGTTCAGCTGTCTGTCTTTGTGTCTATCTGTTTTTCTTCTTTAGCTCTCTCTTTTTCTGTTTATGTGAGTTTTAACTGAAAAACACTCCCACTTGCCAAAAGAACACTCATCCCTCTTTGAGACAGCCAACACATGGTATAAACTTTGGAATTAAGATGTGAATACCTTGCAACATATCAGACTGCTCTTACAATGATGATGTCACATGCCAATGACAATTAGTCATACTGGCCTTTTCAGACTCAATGATATTATTACTGTTTGTGAATCAATCCCTGTGTCAGTGCTTTTGAATTTTACTAGGATACAGCGTATAATAACGTATGTACGTATGTTGTATAATGAATAATATAAGAATGAACATGAATAAAGATCATATACATATACAACCTAAACTAATGAATTACAATCTTAAATCTTTACTATTTTAAAAAATTTTTTTATTATGCAATGTTCAGATGTTTTATGGTATTATTGCAATTTCCTTATGTATATTATATTCCTGTTCTATAAAATGTTATTTTCTTTTAAGGGCCATTTCCATATTAGCTGGAACAGCATATCTTGCTTATGTCATCTCAATTGACTAAATACAACATGCTTACAGGAAAAATACATACCGTACTGAGATAGGTATGAGCTTTCACATGGAATGACAGGTATTTCTGATGCATGTACATTTTTTTTAATGATTTAAATGTGTTGTGGTTATTAGTTCCAGACTATATCCAAACCAGTAGGTGGGGAGACAGGATAGGACGACCCCTGAGACAGACCTTTAGCTCGACATGACTTGTCCCATTTCCAGTTCAGCTAGATGATCATAATTGTAACGGTGAGCCGGTTGTGTTAAAATAAAGACGGGAACCAGGAACTAAACGATAAGCGATATTTAATGAAATGGTGAACACAAAACAACACAAACACTAACCGTAAAAATGATAGGGTGACAACATGTGCAACAGAAGTGAATAAACAGAAAACAAACCACGATCATGAAAACAATACAAAAACCAGGGCAGAGGTATAATCCAAGAGCGTAATCCAAAACACAAGCGTAAATCTGAGAACCAAGGCAAGACACGAGTGAATAAACAAAACACGATGATAAAATACAAAAACCACTAGAACGCCAAACAATAACCCACAAACACACATACAAAACCCGGAACTTAAATACTCATACAAATCACAGTGACATAGGTGCTGACGATAAACTCAAACCGGAAGTCACAAAGCACACATAAAACACAATGTCATAATAGAAGTCCAGACTCCTCGCATAGCGTGGGAGTCTGGTTTCGTAACATAATGTCCCCCTGCTCCTAGGCGTGTCCTCACGCCATACAACCGCCGTCGATGACCAAGGGGGCATCGACGGCCTGGGCAGACTCTGAAGTGGTGAGCGCCGTCACCTGGGCAGACTCTGGAATGGTGAGTGCCATCGCCGGTCAGACTCTGAAGTAGCGAGCGTCATCGCCTGGGCCGACCCTGAAGTAGCGAGCGCCATCGCCGGGGCAGACTCTGAAGTGGCGAGAGCCATCACCTGGGCAGACTCCGTAGTAGCAAGCGCCAATGCCGGGACACAGACTTGAGAGGCGGACGCCGTCGCTGGGACGCAGACTTGAGAGGCGGATGCCACCGCCTGGACAGAGCTTTGAGAGGTGGACGCTGCCGTCGAGATGCAGACTTGAGAGACAGCGATTCACTCAACCAAAACTTTATTTAAATTCAACAAAAAACTCACACTCCCTACAAGGGGCTTTCTTTAAATAAACAGAACTCAAAACTCCCGCAAGGGGGCGAAAACGAGGAACAAAAGAAGGCAGAAATATCAATACAAAAACATAAATAAATGAATATGAACATAAGTCAAGTTACGTAAAGAATAAATAACTAATATGTAACCAAAGACGGGAATAGACTTTAACATACAAGGACAGGGAACACTTGATGAAAAAACAAACCCGACAAGGAACACGGAACAAACCAATAAACAGACTTCTGGTATTATTGATCCTTCTTTTGTTCTATTATATTTAAAGCTGTTTTGAAACTAAGCAACATTGTAAAATGAATAACCTATTGAATAACCATGTTGGGTTATGTAGAAAACAGAAGCAGTAGTAATCAGTAGTAAACAGTACTATCTTAGTTTGTAATTGCCCACCACTGACAATAAAGGTTTATTTTTATTAGAGGATGCAAAAGAGAACCACAAAAATGCGCATGCATGTGTATTCACCCAGGGCTCTGCTGATGTTTTCTTGTATTAAAAAAACAGCCGTAAGTGCCAATGAAGGGAAGCAATATTGACTCAGGGCCTCTTGAGAGCGCTCATGTTTTCAGTCTGTGTTTGAGAGACAGGCAGCTAAAGTGCTCAGGATGAAAGAAACTCAATCAGTCATGTTCAGATTTTACACTATTAACATTTCAAAGCATGATCCAATCACCAATTTCAAAGCATGATCCATTGAATGCATTAGTTTTAACATGTGTAAAACCAGACCTATTTATAGGCAAGTTCAAGGTCACATACGTAACCTGGTTACATACGTAACCTGGTTACATTACCTTGACACTGCGTCAGCTTAATGCTATGGGGACGACATACCCAGTACACCACAGTGATGGTACTTTTTTAATTCAGTTTTATTTATATAGCGCTTTTAACAATGTTACATTGCTTTAAAGCAGCTTTACATAAAGAAACAAAGAATAATAGTAAAACACAGAACAAATTAGTGTAGAATACATACATGCATAAAATGTACACAATAAAATATTAGACGTTCACAATTTACAAAATCCTAGGCTAAGTTAGATGTCAGCAGTCTCCCAGCAAGCAAGCCAACAAGGCGACAGCGGCAAGGAACCAAAACTCCAATGATGTATAGATGGAGAAAAAATGTTGGTAGAAGCCAGGCTCGACCAGGAGGGCCAGTTCTCCTCTGGCACAAAGGCTCCTTCTCTACTGAAGGTGAAACTAGGTCACAGGCCTCATAGGCCAGGGTAATAGCATCTGTGATCCAGTCAGATGGGTGCTGTTTTGTGACCGCATTACCCCGGTTACGGCCACCAAAACAGACTAAGTGCTGAGAGGTCTTATGCCACTAGCCTAAGCAGCTGGCTGCTAGCATGAGCTCATCTTTCACCACAGAAGAAACTGCAGAGCAGGTTTCTAAAGCTGGTGTGTGCTCATATGATTAATCAGAAAGCACGAAAGGAAAGATGGGGCCCATCTCTGTCAAATCCAGCTGCAAGTCCCACGAGCAAAACCATGGGGTGCAGCTGCCTGGCACCCATCCAGATTGAGGAGAACAAGGCAGGATCGGAGTGTCCTCAGCAGAAGCAATCAGCAGTTCTCTCAAGAGCTGACATAACGTGATCCACTCCCAAACAAAAAACAAATGTGTGATGCGTCACCCGCCGTGATATAACGTGTAAGACTATAGTATTAGTAAGACTAATACTATAGTAGGCCTATAGTATGTTTACGAACAAAGAGCTGACTGATATATAATATATATATACTGGTATATATACTGGTATATAATAGGCTACATCATGGGACAGTGCTATAAGGGATTTGCAATAGTACCATGAACTACACAACATGCAAAAGCAGCGTACATACATACAAACATAAAATATATTAAACAAATTAAAGCTAAAGGTTGTCATGTATATAACGGTAAGATTACTAAAGATGTCTATCAAGTCCTGATGTTTTGTCTCCGGGTCATTTCATCCAGTCCCTCACCATCTGGTCTCAGAGTTTGGGTCCAGCTGACTACAGGACCTTG
>JAZGTI010011145.1:0-16932 GCA_036877585.1 Botia kubotai
TACCCGAGACATCAGACTGACAGATTTATCACTGTTCCACTGGTTATGCCATGTGTTAAGACATCAGAAACAATCATTCATAGAAAATAGTGCCTCGAGTTACTGTAGATGTCAGATTGTCTAAAGCGCTCAGCATTTATTAGTGTTGATTGTGTGTTTTGTGTATTTATAAATATGAGATATCTGTAACTGGGCACTGGCTTCTCTTTTATGCTAATGAACACCTACTCTCTGAAAAATAGTTGGTAATATATTATCCATTTTTAAGATGCATAGAAAGGAGATTTAATAGGAATGAAGTAGACATTTCAGCCAGGCCAGGTGGTGGTTGTGTGTGTCTGTGGCTGATTGCCCTGTTCTCTCCTCCAGATGGCCCATGTGATGCGGGTGGTTTGGATATGGGGGGGCTCCACACTCTTGGCTGGCGTTCGTGAGTGCAGTTAGACAAACTCACCCACCCACTCCACCCCTTCACACCAACCGGTACAGCATATATGTCAGCTGACGCTCCTCTCCATTGCATCAGTTTTCAGTCAGTGCACAGTAAGAGACACTGTGGAAGCGAATTCAGTTTATCAGTTCATCAAATAGCCCCACTTATAAAGGTGCACCAGATATTTTCATCCACTTAAAAACGTGTACTCCTAGCCCCTCCGAAATTGCCTACTGTACCTTTAAGATCATGACCAGTCAAACGTTAGCGTTATCTCTGTAACCCCTCTCATTGGTCACGTTCAGTTGCAGAATAAATGATTGAACACCGAGCATGAAGACATCATAAACTGTTTCTACAGTAAGTGAAACATTGTTTTGCGCTCGTGTAATGAAAAGGAAATGACTTGGTGCACTTTTAAATGTTGAATATTAAGTCAGATGAGAGCAGAGGTGAAGACTCAGTATTTGGTCATCACAAAGCATTTTATTCAGGACAGCTGATGTGGCTGTAGGGCTCTGACCGCGAGCAGTGTGATGTCAGAGGCAGCTTGATCGTGTCATACGTGTGTGTGTACATGTCACATACAGTGTCAGTGATGCGGTTTCTTCCTGTGTGTGTGATCAGGAGGTGGATGTGAAGGCAGGAGGAGGGTGCATGATGACCGTCGGAGAGATGCTCCGCTCCTTCCTCACCAAGCTGGAATGGTTCGCAACGCTGTTCCCACGGATACCAGTTCCTGTGCAGAAGACAATCGACCAGCACATGAAGACCAGACCACGTAAACCACCCCCGAAAGACGAGCAGGATGAGGAAGAGGAGGCGGCGGCTGATTCAGGAAGACGTGGAGACAGGCGCCGGTCCCGGTACGTTCTGTGTGTGAGTTTCAGTGTGCTGAGGTTGTTTGGCAAACCAATATTCAACATGCCTAATAAGAGCTGTGTTTTATCTCATTATTATTATACACCCGGGCCTGAAATTCATGTAACACTGCTGAGGTTTAATATCTTCAGCTTGAGTTAAATGAGTTAGATCAGTCTCATTTTAAATCAGTGAAGCACGTGGCACTGAAGTGATGACAGAGAAAACACTGACCTCACACCTCACTGCCTTGAACTGTAAATCACCTGCGTGCCTCATCTTTCTTTCTGAGTGACAGTTTTACACATTATTTGGGCAATGGCTTAAAGCACCAAATTATATAGGGCTTCCCTGTATAACATCATATAACATCGTTAGCTGTTGGAGTTTTTGATTTTCCACGTGCTATCGGCCACAGTTTCTATAGTGTGTGTTTTGTTTGTGTTCAGAACTCCCAGGAAAAGTCAGAGCCCCAGGAGATCCCAAAATCGTTCCAGGAGTCACAGTCGCCACACAGAAAAACACGGTGCCAGCTTCGACCGTGAACTGGAGAGAGAACGAGACAGACAGCACAAAGAAAGGGAGGGGAAGGATCGTGATAGAGAGAGAGACAGGGAGAGACGACGCTCCAGAACACCGGAACATACTGCAGAACGCAGACGCAGCAGGGAAAGACAGCAGAGTCGCAGCAGCAGCAGCCGCGAGAGACGCAACGAGAGGAAAGAGAGAGAGAAAGACAGGGAGGGAGAGAGCGAGCGCAGCCGCAGGAAAGACAGAGAACACCACAAAGACAGAGGGGAGCGGGAGAGAGAGAGGGAGCGATCGAAAGACAAGAAGAACAAAGGGGAGGTAGATGATAGGAGGCACAAGGAGGACAGAAAACACAGGGAAGAGAAGAGGAGTAAGCGTTCCAGGAGCAGAAGCAGAGACAGGAAGCATGGAGCGGAGCGATCCAGCAAGAAACGCTCCAGCAGTAGATGCAGAGGGGAAGCAGGGGAGGAGAGAAGCAGGAAGCGGGAACACAGCCATAGTAAGGAACGGTCACACAAACGCAGTGGCAGTAAAGAGCGCTCACGCCACAGAGAATCCTGCAACAGTGGAGAACATGCGAAAGCAGAGCATCACCAGAGCCACAGTCCTGAAGCAGGAGAGAGAGCAAACAGTGTTCACACAGAATCCCCCTGATGCAGGTCTTCACCTCCTCTTTCAGATTCCTCTTTCCTGAGATCCATTCATTAGTTCTTTCATCTTCTCGTGCACCGCTTGTGTTAAAATAAGCAGATGTAAATGCCTGGACTTTTGTTTTTCCACACTGTTACTCTCCACCAGTGCAGGTATCAACCTTATTCCCTTCTGTTACCCATCACAGGCCGTGTCATGCCAGGACTGAACGCGGCATTTTAAAATCGTTTGTAATTGTTGTTTTCAGGTTTCTCACAGATGATTTTGTAAATAGAGCTCAGAGAATGTTTTAAACATTGAACAGAGAGATCACAGAGTTGAGCTGGACGGGCTGCTGTACTGATCTTGTGCTGTTTGATGCATTGCTCTGTTGAATCTCATTTTCTAATAAAACTCTTGTATGAAACTGCATTGGTCAGCTGCATGATTTTGGTGCCAAGCCATTCATTGTCTATGTAAAAGTATCTTAATTTTATTGGAACAGTAACATTTTTATTCATAATTTATAACACGAATCACATGCAGAAATGCTCTTGATATTTAATATAGATCTACTCATGTACAAAACAGCAATATATGTTTTAAATAGTTGGCAACACGTCTAAAATACACAAACAATTAATCCTTCAGCCAGAAAAAAAAACATTTTTAAAAGCAACTAAGTGGATAAAAGTGTTAAATGTAAATCTATAGTGTATTTCCCATTAAATCTGTTCTACCATTTAAAAATCAAAGATGTAAACCTTGAACCACAATACATGTTTCATGCAAAAGTAAAGTATCACACAGTTTCACAAAGGCGCGAGTTGAGCTGTGATGAGATGAGAACATTCAGAGTTTGGCAGGCCTGGTGGGGAGAGAGTGGATGTCAGGAAGTGTCATTAAAAAAACTGTTACTTTAAAGCTGCAATCAGTAACTTTTGCCTCTACTGCATCTCTGTCTGAAACATAAAACTGCTGGTTACTTGCAGTTATTTTAATGTGTATGTGAAGTTTAAATTGTAAACAGCTGCTGTAAGACCAAACGCTGCACCATCCAGAGTACCAATATAGACATGCAATTTAATCATTCTAAAATTCTTTTTTTTAACCAAAAAAGTTGCAGATTGCAGCTTCAATATTTTAATATGTTGTGAAATCAAATCATGCAAACATTCTTCTTCTGACTGGACCTTTAACACAAGTATATCTACCCTGACTGAAGTCCATTACTCCATTCCAGAATTTACACAAAAGCGGAAAGAAATGTGAGGAATTTCATTGTAGTCCTCTGTTCTATATTTTCTAAGGTTAAGCATCAGCTCACCTGTTTCACTTTGTGTCGAGTCTCACCTTCTTCTGTGACCTGCTGTAACTGCCCCGGGGAACAAGGTCAAAGGTTACAGAGTTTCACCAAAGCAGGATGCAAAATATAACTACCACATTCCTTCTGAAGTTGACGTGTGTTTGTAATACAGACAGCTGTAAAAGTTCTCATTGAAACTACTTTGTACTTTTCAGTGTTTTGTTCTCTTTAAAATTGACTAACTTACCCAAAACAGGCAAAGAGTCTTCACTCTCTCCAGCACTGTTGCTAGCGGTTACGACAATGTGACCGCTGCTGATGTTGGCGACCGAGCAGAAGAGCTGTGAGGTCATGCAGAGTTTCGTCCTGCTGGAGGAAGTGACCCCATACACGGTGTAGTTGGTAGCAAATATAGACGCGTTCCATGCCACTGCGGATGGTGTGGAGTATGTCACATTTAGAGGGGCACAAGGCACTGGAGGAAAGAGGCAAACAAAATAAACTGATGTGTTTGTGTTCTTTCAGTTTGTGCATTAAATAATTACTTGTTTGTTACTCTCCTGTTTTTCTTACTAAACAACCAGCAGTACAGAGAGATTCACTTCCACCCCATCAAGTTTAAGTGATTACACTGCAGGTTGACGTTGTCAACAGTCAACAAATTAAGTTTATTAACCCGGTTGAACTGAGAGGTTCTGCGTATCGTGATCTTAACATGACAACCAACCAACCTGTTTCTTATGTCGAGAAACAGATGACTGGGTGTCTTCATCACATTTGACCACAGCAAATTCATTTCTTCATGTGGAATGCAAATACACTTTGCACTGAACACTGTTATTAGTTTATAAATGTGTATGTTTGTATCTGTGTTGTAGTGACTGAATGTACACCTGTGGTTCCAGAGATGGCCGTGGACTCCACACCCTCGCCGGCAGAGTTCCTCGCCCTGATGGTGGCGCCGTAGGAGGATCCACATGGGAGGGGAACCTCGAAGAATGTGCGGCTCGTCCAATAGGAGGCGACGTCAAACAGCGCCTGGGTGTTATTCAGAATGCCGCCTTTGATTTGCAGCAGGTATTCAGACCTGGGACAGTTCCCAGCAGACCAGGATGCCCTCAGGATCTGAGTTTCATTCACTACCGTACGAGGAATTACTCTGAACCCGGCTGGAGGACAGGGAGCTGACACACAACAGAGCAGAGACATTCATTAATTCACCATGACTTTAGGTGGGTATATAGATAGTGTGGGTAAACAGATAGCATGGGTAGATAGACAGATTAGGAACAGTGAATGATGTTGTAAGATGATTTTGCACCTGCTCCTCCAGTGATGATGTCACTGTTTGAACTGTTGCAGATCCCATCGGATGCCTGGACTGTGAAGTTGTACACAGTGCCACACATTAAGCCCTGCAGAGTACAGGAAGTGTTCCTGCTCTGACAGTAGACAGTGGTGCCATTGCAAGACTGAGCACGTCCTGTGTAGGCCACGGCCCCTGGGCTCTCTGCCCACGACAGTGAGGCGTTGCTGGTCCCACAACGCACCCCTAACGTCAGGTTCAGCGGCTTACATGGTGCTGCGGAATAACCACATCGTAATATGCGAAGTTATTTTACACAACCTAAAAATGTTAAAGGAAACCCCTGACCTCTTTATCTTTTATCTGTGCAGTCGTTCTGTACTATCAGAATTTGAAACAATCTGAATCTGAATTTGACTGAAACTGAATTTGAACCGGATCTGAACTGCATTCACACTGACAGCAAATAAACTGTACAGTAATATGAAATCAGCAACTGTCTGAAGATGACTGACATTCAGTCACAGTGTGTATTTGGTCACAGAAGCTAGAGTGTGTGCATCTGTGCTTTTACCAGTGTTGAAGGAGACGGCAGAACTGGGCAGACTGGTGCAGTTCTCGTGACTGGCTGACACTGACACAGAATAGGTGTGGCTGCAGCGCAGGTCAGTCAGTGTGAAGTTACTGTCCGTGCTGCTATTTGTTCTCATGTCTCCGTTCATGCCCACTACAGTGAGCGTGTACCACTTTGCCACGTATGACGGTTGCCATGACACAAATACGCCCTTTGTCTGACAGTCTGTATGTGCGTTGACAAGCGTGGGCTCGCAGGGGGCTGTAGAGGATCAGAGGAAGAATACAGCAGCTTGACACCAATGCAGTAAAAGCGCATCAAATTGTTGCAATTAATTAAGTTGCTCCATGAGAGGATGTCACACAATAGTTGGTTGCCTGGGTATTGCTAGGGTGCTCTGGGTAATTACTAGGTGGTTGCTAAGGTGTTTTGCTTACTGGTCCAAGGTCCCTATGATATTCTGAGACCTAGATATGACTCTAATCCTCAACCCTGAGTAGTCATAACAGTGCCGTGTCTGTCTTGTAGCAGTTTACATCTCTTCAGATTTATAACTCAATTTTCTTATTGCTTACAAACAGCGTGTTCTCATGCTCTACCTGGTCTTTGTGATGTCACATGTTGTGGATTACCTGTGCTGATCTTGTAGGGCGGGCTGCGCAGGCTGCTGCAGCGGTTGGAAGATGCAGACACAATGATGCTGTACTCCATGCCGCACTGCACACCTGTGAAGTTACAGGAAGAGGCGGAGCTATTGCAGGAAAGGAGGGAGCGGTCCTGACCCTCTGCTGTTGCAATGTAGAGAGAGTTTCCTCTCTGTGCTCTCTGCCACTGGACCTGGATCACATGGCTCCTGCACTCGGCAACCACCACGATGGATGACAAAGCACAGGGTGCTGCAGAGAGAGCAGAGTAAAACACACATGTAGGGTGAGCTGATCAAAAGAATGTCTGACAGTGACATTTACAGCTTATTTTATTTGATCATACAGATAGTTCTGACTCTGGTTTTAAACCTGTCAGGATTGGTAAAATGACTGTAAAGCACAGCCTCAGACGAGAGGGGCAGCAGCTCTCTGCTGCAGGTGTGTGTACAGGTGTGCTCACCAGTCTCTATTTGAAAGCTGCTGCTGGGTGGGCTCTGGCAGGCAGCGTTTGAGGCAGTGATGGAGAAGGTGTAGCTCTTTCCGCAGCCCAGGTCAGGCACATTACAGGTGGTGTTTGAGGTGGAGCAGTTGGAAGTTTGTCCATCATCCCCAACAGCGAGCACAGTGTAAGACTCTGCACCAGGGTCAACATCCCACGACACCCAGGCAGAGTTAGTGATGCAGTCCAGGGTACCATTAACCCCTTGAGGAGCACATGGAGCTACAGATATCAGAGACAGACACAGAGTGCTGTAGGTAAATCATCGCAGTCAATGTTAATCACTAATATGTCTTTTAGCCGATTTAGAGTCCAAAAAATGACCATTTTTTCCTCATTTACCCTCATGTCATTCCAAACCAGTATGACAAAAGTTTTTTGTGAAATATCTCAGTTGTTTTGTGTCCATACAGTGGAAGTCAATGGGTGCCACTGTTGTTTGGTTGCCAACATACTTCAGAATATCTCCTTTTGTGTTCTTCAGAAACCAAAAAGTCCTACCTGAGGAGATGAGGCGGCTGCTGGGCTGACTCTGACAGCTGCCCCTCACTGCCACCACACTAAGGTTGAAGCTGTCACTGCAGGGCAGGAGGTTGATGGAGCACTGCGTTCCTGTGCTGTTACAGGATGAGATTGCACCAGTGCTGCGGCTCTCCAGAGACACTCTGAACTGGCTGACATTCACCGCTGGGCTCCAGCTCACCAGCATGGACCCCTGAGCACACTGCACTTGGGCGGTTACATTTTGAGGGGGGCATGGAGCTGAGGAAAAAGAGAGGAAAAATGTTACACTTAAACCCAAAAATTAAACTTCTTCCATCATTTGCTCAGCCTCATGTCATTCCAAGCCTGTATGACCTTTTGCTTCTGAGGAACATTAAAGATGATACTGGAACCCGTTGACTTGTGTTGTATGGATATTTTCTTTTGTGTTTCACTCTTAAGTATTTGATTAATAAAGTAGAAGCCTCAAACATACCTGTCTGCACCTGAGACACGGCGCTCCTGACGCTCTGACAGCCACGGGTCAGCGAGTACACAGAAACATTGTAAATCTGACCACAGTGCAGTCCCCGCAGGTCACAGGAGGACGCGCTACTGTTACAAGAGGAGGAGTGACTATCATTAGCCACGCCCTCAGCCACATAAGACTCCGCCCCATTCATTTGGCCCCAAGACACCGACACAACGCCATAATTTTGAGTTGTGCAAAGCAAAGATGTGATAATGTTGCTAGATGCACATGGAGCTGGAGAGAGAGAGAGAGGTTTTAATTTTTTATGTTTTTGATGTATATTTAACGTTTGTTAGTTTACATGGTGAATTTCATTCAGCTTGAAGAAAAATGTCCATCCTTCACTTTCTAAAAAGTGCAACAATGCCACTTTTTTATCTGCAACACAGCAATAAATCTGAATTTCTTTGTAGTCAGGCCCAAGCTAATGTTCTCTAAAAGTTCTTAAAAAGCATTCTTGCAGTAACATTAGTTGAACGGTTTCTAACATTATATATCATATATATCACAAATGTTATTCTTAAGTAATTAGTGGAACATTTAAAAAAATGGTCGTTTAACCAAGCAATAATGTTAATACAACTTCTTGAAAACTGAAATTACGTTTTGAACATTTGTGTTACTTAATGGAAACATTTAGAAAACATTCTTACAATCTACAATTGTTAGCTGGGGTGTACAACAGTTGCAGTAGCCTCACCTGATTGCAAAAGGAAGTATGTGTTTCTGTTGTCACAAACTCCATCCTGGGTGCTGACAGTGAGATTGTATGTCTGACCGCAGTGCATGCTGGGTAACGTGCAGCTGTCATTGAAGCTGGTGCAGTTGATGCGATGGCCGTCAAGGCCAGTGGCTCTGACTATGTGATTTATGACGCGATCGCTGGGCTCCCAGCTTACAAGCGCAGTGTTTGTGTTGCAGCTCAGCTGGGCGCTGGCGTTCTGTGTCTTACAGGGTACTGAAAACAGACATGAGGAATTCTCACCACAATCAGCACAGATTTCAAGCTAAGTGACCACAAACATTTAAAAAAGTTTTCAGTCCTAAATTTTGCCTAGAATTTTAGCATTAATTAAAGGCAAGGTAGGTGATTTTGTTTTCTGTTTTTGTTATGCTGGTTGAAAGTCTCTTCACATCTTAATAGCAATCACTGAGTAATCTAAATATATATTTATATGAATATATATCTTCTGTGGACGGCACAGGATCATAAAATGTTCGCCCAGTCATTGCATTTGGTCCGAATACAATGATAGGATGTCATACCTGTCTGTCAAACTATGTGTGTGTTCATGTGTTAGTGGAGGTGTGGCTTTGAAGAGGCTCTGAAGGAAGGGCGGATCTTATGCTTTCAAAGCTGGCTTGCTATTGCTAGCCTCTGAAATTGCCTAGCCCACCTTTAAAACTGGCAATTAAAGCACAATTTACTGTATTTGTCTAAAAAGTTCATTTTGAGCAAATACCTGGATCAAGCGATTTTTAAGGCCACAAGAAACAAAGTTAGTCAAACTTGTGTCAGGTTGAGCATTTATATATGTGTGATTGATATATGTGTGTGTGTGTGAGAGTGGTGTTTTGTGTGTGTGTGTGTGTGTGTGTGTGTGTGTGTGTGAGTGTGGTGTTGTGTTTGTACCTGTACTCAGCACAACCGGTTGACTTGGTGCGGTGCTGCAGGTTCCGTCAGACGCACTGACTGACAGACTGTAGTTCATTCCACAGAGCAGATCTGAGAACACACAGACTGTTCCAGTGCTGTTACACACGGAGGCATAGCCAGCGTAACCCTGGGCAACTGCAGTGTAGGAAACAGCCCCTGCGCTTCGATCCCAGGACACAGATACATTTCCAGAGGCACAGTCCACACTGCTCTGCACGTGAGCCGGTACACACAGCACTGCAGACACAGAACAGAAGTATGAGGAAATGGTTGTTTGTTGTGTGTTGGTGAGTTTATGACAGATAAGAGATCATTCATAAAATAATCCGTAATATTCCACAGATGTATAATCTTCATTCCTCTGCAGACCACCACAAATGATCAGCGAGATTTTTACGCTGCGCGCTTATATAAAATGTAAGTGAATGGTGATTTTTTTGTGATTTTTGAATCTTGACAGCTGCTGGTCATCATTCAACACTGATGACAGCAATACATCTGTTTTTGTGTTCCACACAGGAAAGAAAATCACAGTTTTGAAATGACATAAGGGTGAAAACCACAAAAGGTGACAGAATTTTAGATTTTTGGGAAAATATAATTTGATAAGCTGTATATTCAGGATAGCAGACATGTTTAGGGAGAACATCAGAAATAATTAGCAGATGAAGGCTATGTTTAAAATGGCAGATTACTCATGCTAGTTTTGTGAATGCAATTTTTTGGAATTCCTAGATTACTCACAATATAATACAGTTGAAAACATTTAGCATTGCATACTGTTTTACACTCTTTTAAACATATCCAGTACACAGAATGTAACTACGCAGTATGCAGGAGACTTGCTTCTGTTCCTTTTGAGACTCACTGATTTTGTTTCTTCGGTGTAATTTTAAAGCAGACAGAAAGAGAAGGAAGAGGACTGCAGTATTCATGTGCAACTGGAGATGGCTGTACCGGTTTTAGTCTGTACGATGGGACTCTTGGACGTGTTGCACTGCTGCTTTACTGCGATGACGCTGATGTTGTACGTGGAACCACAGTGCAGCGCTTGCAGGTTGCATCCCTGAGTCGTTGTGTTGCAATTAACCATATGACCATCGGTTCCCATGGCAACCACCAGGTAAGACTCCGCCCCACGGCTGATGTTCCACTGCACGCGTGCAGAGTTAGAGAGACACTCCAGTGTAGACACCACACTCTGAGGAACACACGGTACTGAGAGAGGAACAGAACAACAGAAACATGTCAGACGGGATTTTGGTCAGGCAGTTCATTTTTGGGGAGGCGTCCCCTCCAGGGGTATATAATAGCCATGACATCAGTGCTTCAGTGTGGTTGCTTTACCTGTCCACATGTTAGCAGGTGAACTCAGTGCACTTCTGCATTGTCTGTTCAGGGCCCTGACAGTGATAAGATACTGCTGACCACAGAGCAGATCTGACAGGAAGCCACTGGTAACGTTGGTACTGAACTGCGGTGTGTGTCCTGCTCCATTATCTGCTGCCACCTGATACATCTCAGCTCCAGTGCTGGAAGCCCAGCTCAGAGAGCCCACCCCTGTACCACAGTCCAGCACTGGCATCAGAGTATTAGGAACACATGGAGCTGAGGAACCAGAGAACATGTGAGATCCACTGAGTGCTTTTTCTTATGACAGATTTAAAGTTACCATGAAACAGTTGCAGTAGTCTTTTCTTCCCTATTGTGCTGGGAATGTTAATTGGGAATTGATTGGGTCATTGGAAGTTAAAGGGATAAAAACTGTCTGCCCATTGGACAGTCAAATATAGTCCCGCCCTCTGAGAACGATGTGTGTTTTAGGAGAAAGGCGTCATTTTGGATTTGCATTTGGATTACGAGGGCACATGAATTTTAAGAAACATTATGATGTGCACAGATGATTCATTTATAATAAACACTGCAACATTCCACATAAAAATAAGAATCGTTCATTTTGATTTCAGGGTGACATTGAAATGTTTTTTTAAACAGTGAGAAGGAACCAGGTGGAGTTTCTCCTCACCCATGTGTACATATGTTGTGTTGCTTCGAGCACTCGTGCACTGGCTGTCATTGGCTGTAACTGTGACATTATAGATTTCACCGCAGTGCAGGTCCTCCCAGGTGCAGCTCGTTCCGTTAGTGACACACACATGTGCGTGTCCGTTCTGGCCTGTTGCCGTGGCAGTGTACATGTTTGCCCCGTCGCTCGGGCCCCAGCTGACCGCACCCACCTGGTCCCGACACTCCACATATGTCACAAGGTCACGGGGCGCACAAGAGGCTGCGGAGAAAACACACGAAACGTCACCTGAGTTTCAACTGTGCTGCTTAAATGAAATACATCCGTGATTGATTGAATGCTTGTAGCTTTGAGTTTTAAAGCTTCAGGGATTGCTGCTGTGGAGCTTCTAGAACATACCAAGTTTGAACAGCACAGGGGCACTCGGTGGACTGTCACAGTCTTGGTTCTCCCCCTGGACAGTCACGTTGTATGTTTGTCCACAGGGCAGAGACATAGACAGGTTAGTGGTGGTGGTATTAAAGGCTATGATATATCCCAGACTGCCTGTAGCCGTCACAGTGTAGAGTGACACCCCTCTGGCATTTGACCAATCCAGCTTCACCGTCTCGCTGTCACATGATACGCGAGCAGTCACGTTCTCTGGTCTGCAGGGGTCTGGAGAAAAGTGCAGGAACAGCACAAGATTGAAGAGTGCACAGATATCAGAGAGTGCAGAGGCATTCCTAAAGGTTTGTAATAAACGTTAGAAACACTATCCAGTATTAGCACTATACCTGTAGTGAGATACACAGGTACACTGCAGTTGCTTCGGCAGCTCTGGCTGTAGGCAGAGACGGTGAAGGTGTAGGTCTCCCCACAGAGCAGATGTGAGAAAGAACAAACTGTAGAGGTGGAGTTGCAGAGCTCCTCATGTGTTCCTGCTTGACTGAGAGCTCGAGCAGAATAGTAATTCACTCCGTCTCTCCCCTCCCAGAACAACACGGCTGTGTTGTTTCCACAAGCTTTATTAACTGCTGCCCGTAACGGTGCGCAGGGTTCTGCAGGGGTCACACGCTTTTATATTACACGCTGTTATAAACTGCTCTGCTCTGTAATCAGTGGGATTTAGCCCACTTTTACCCATAATGCTTTGCACACTTACTGGACTGGAAGGTGACATTGGAGGCGGAGGTGATCTGACAAAGCTGGTTGCTTGAGGTAAGGGTGAGGTTATAGAGCTGTCCACAGTACAGGGACGAGATGTTACAGTGGTTCTGTTGGGTGGAGCAGGAGACCAGTTGACCTCCTGACCCTAAAGCCACCACTGAGTAATTCTCAGCTCCGACAGCATCACTCCAGGACACCAGCACTGAATCTGACATACAGTCCGCTGTGACTGACACACTGGCAGGTAAACAGGGCGCTGAAAACACAGTGGAAGCATATTCACACATTTACACACTGCTACAGCTGTTATTATCTGTTCATGGAAACACATGTGGTGCTTTTTCAGTCTCTAAGTGTTATTGTGTGTTTGTGTGTTTCAAAAGCATTTCTGATCCCTAATCAATCAAAAAGAAAAACATACTCAGTTGTGCTGGGGAAGATATTGGCTTTTGTGATACAGTTATGCAGTTATGTAATACACTGAAGTCAATGTAAAAGGCAGTTAAACCCGTTTAACTTCTGCAATCCTGCGATTTAAAATAATCTTACTTAAGATATTAGATTTTATTTTAAGATTATGGAGGTCTGAAGTCGTGCACCGATGAATCTTTGCCAGTAAAACCACAAAGATAGTAAACAGGGTTAATTTGATGGCATTACTTTGAGTGCAGTTGTAATATTGTTTGTTTGATGTGGTTACAGACCTGATGTGATGTTGAATCCAGTGCTGTCAGAGCTGTTGAGCACTTCTCCAACAGCACGGACTTTAACATGGTAAACCGTTCCACAGGTGAGTCCAGGTAAACTGCAGTATGTGCGATCCGTCTGACAGGATGTGGAATGGCCGTTTTGTCCCTGCAAGAACACAAGGTATCCCACAGCGAAGCGGCTGGTCTCCCAGCTGACAGTGGCATTCAGTGTGGGGCAGTTTATGTTGGCTCTGACATTCTGAGGAGGACACGGTTCTGAAATAACATAAGCCAATGAGATTCAATCATTCATTGCATTACTTCTGCTCACCATTGCAGCATTTTGTTATAAATACACTTCACATAATATTGTACGACTAATATTGTACACAATTTATGCATGTTTTGTTTTAAGGATCTTGTGATGATTAAACCTCACCAGTAGTTTAGTCACATGACTGACCTGTCTTGATGGGGTCAGAGGTTACCGAGCTGTCACACTGGCTGTTGTGAGCGGTCAGGCTTATGTTGTAGATCTGGCTGCACTGCAGTCCTGAGAGAGCGCAGGTCGTGGTGGAGGTGTTGCAGGTCGCAGTCAGCCCCTCTGGAGTCACAGCCAGCGCTGTGTAGTTTGTAGCTGCTCTAGTGAAGTTCCAGCTGAGCTGAGCGATGGAGGGACTGTACTGCGCTGTCAGACGCTGAGGAACACACGCACCTGGAATGATACGGTGAGTTTATTAGTTGTAAACTGTAATGTGACATAACAGTTTCTCGCTTTGCTTTTCTCAAATGTGAGCAGATTGGCTAAGCGTCACCTGTGATTAGAGAGCCATTCATCTGCGCGCTGGCATTGCATGTGTTTCCGACTGTCTGTACGGTGACTGTATAGCTGCCGCTGCACTGCGGCGAGCTCAGCTCACAGTTTGTAATGGAGCTGTTGGAAACACAGGCAGCCCTGTGACCCAGCGATGACACGGCGGATACAGCATAACCCAGAGCGCCTGTGCCGTACTGCCACGACACAGTGGCAGTCCCGAGCCTACAGTCCAGCGCTGCTCTTATAGAACTGACTGCACAGGGAACTATGGGTAAAACAATAAGGATACTAACAATCAGAATATTGAATTGAAGCACAATGTTCTGTTTAAATATTCATGTTTCACATAGTAAGTTCAATGCCGTAAGCACGAGGGCTGCACGATATTAAAAAACAATGCGATAACTTTCCGAATTATGCGCAATATGGTATGCGACACGATAATGCGTTAAATTTGTAAAATCAACTTAAAGGACATAAATTTATATATAAGAAGAAACATATTTAAAAAGTGAAAAATAATATATACTGAACTACATGTTTTACACTTTCTGGGAAAAGAACGCATCAACACAACTCTGTTATCTGCATTGACCTCAAACGGACTATACAGAACATGTGATTAAAATCATTCAGTTATTGCAAACCACTGCGATATGCATATGACAATATTAACATTTCAATCATTTTAATATATTGTGCAGCCCTAGTAAGTAGGTAGCAGTACAGTGTATACTGAGCAGTGTGCAGTGTGCTCAGTACACTAACAGCAAAGCAATTCATTTAGCAGTGGGATTTACATTACTATACAACCACACCATCTACAGAATTATTACTATATAACATGTAGATGTGTGTGTACAGTATGTACAGTATGACCGTACCTGACTGGGTGCTGGCTATAGCACTGGGTGGGCTGCTGCACTGGTTATCTGATGCCGTCACACTGATGTAGTACATCTGACCACATCTGAGTCCTGTTACATTACACTGTGAGTCTGAGGACTGGCAGCTGCTGGACAGTCCACTGCTGTCCTGCAGGAGGGCTGTGAAGTACTGGCCACCCGCGCTGGGCGTCCACGATATTACTAGAGCATTTGAAGTACAGTTCACGATAGGCTGCACATTCAGTGGAGTACACGGCACTAGGGGAGAAATCATGTGTTCATTGATTCTACCTGTTGTCATGGGTGATGGTGTTTATACTCTCCACTGGCTTATAAACTAAATCTTTCAGCTGACTGTCAATTATAAATGTTTGCTGCTGAAAGTTAATTTTAGGACTGCATGAATCGTTAGGAATGTTTCCATTAAGTAACAAAAACGTTTTGTCCAGTTTTTGGACGTTTGGATTATTGTGTTACCTGATTGGATCTGTACAGGTGGACTGCTTTGACTGCTACAGTTGCTGCCTGTTGCCCTCACTGTGACCATGTACCGCTCTCCGCAGGTCAAAGGTGAAAGGACACAGGAGGTGGAGCCTGAGGTGCAGTTAGCCGAGCGGCCATTAACACTGCTGGCTGTCACAGAGTAAAGCACCGCCCCCTGGCTACTCCCCCAGGATACTGTTGCTATGTTACTGCTACAGCTCACGTTGGCAGACAGATTTTGTGGTACACAAGGAGCTGTGGTTCAATGGACAAATGGTACAGAACAGAATTAGCTGTCTTCTCGTGTCAACATGAAATGAAAAACACAATCCAGTTTCTGACATGTGATGTATTACAAGTGGGACAGGAGGCACTGTAGCTGCATTATCTCCAGCAGTAATAATAATGCTTAGCGATGAGAAACCACTATAGAAGATTCACTAGAAATGTTAGGTGGGACTTGCTTTTGTTTTTGGGAATTAATTGGATCATTGAAAGCTGGAGGGACAGAAATGTATGTATGCACAGTCAGATCAGGAGTATGTATTCATAAAATAACAACATGTTGATTTGAAGTACCGCTGAAGCATCACCAGAATCACATGACTGTAACTATAACCAGTTCTCTGTCTCTTACTTGTTGTGACATTTGCTCCAATGCCAATAGAGCTGTTGCAGGACAGCCCCTCTGCCACTATCTTTACTGTGCAGGTCTGTCCGCAGGGGATGTTAGTGATGTCACATCCTGTTGCAGTGGTCCTACAAGTGTATGTCTGTCCATTAGAACATTCCAGTGTCGTCGTAAAGGAAAGAGTTCCGTTGCCACGGGACCAGGACACACTCACTGTGTTGTTGCCACAGTTTGTTATGGACTGGATGTTTTGAGGAGGGCATGGTGCTAAATAAAAGACAAGTGTGTTATTTATGTGTGTACTAGTGGCTCAAAATTAAGTTATAAAAATTAAATTGTGGCATTTTCTGAATGGCTGATGCAGGCGTGCTGAGGGTGCTGAGGCGTTGCTATGCAGATGCTATGGTTTTCAGCACATGCTGTGTGGTTGCTAGGGTGTTTGCTAGGTGTTTGATTACTGGTTTAGGTTAAAACAGATTGTGATGTTGTAGTTATTACTTAGATCCCTCCTTTGAAGTTACTCAGATTTTTTTTTTTGCTAAGAGTTAGTCTAAGAGTTTAGAAAAATTACAAGCCTGTTTAAGAAGCAAAGTTTAGTTATTTAATCTAGAGCTATAGATTTATAAGCATATATAACCCAATAGAAATCACACCCTAAGCAGTGTGGAAGCACAACAGTAACAAAGACTAAAGTGAAAGCAGTTTTTGTCACCTGTCTGCTTCTGCAGTGTGTTGCTAGCAGTACTGGTGCACTGGCCTTGTGTTGTGTTCACACTGAACGTGTACGTCTG
>JAZGTI010011146.1:0-16931 GCA_036877585.1 Botia kubotai
TTGTTGTCATTATTGATATGTGGTAATTGTGGGCGGGGTTTGTGACGTTGCAGGCGGGAGGCAGACCAGCTGCAGACGCTGCGCACTGCAGTCAGGCAGGAGCTGCAGGACCTGGAACTGCAGCTGGAGGATCGCCTGCTCAATATGAGTGAACAGATGCGCAGCAGCTCGCAGCTCAGTGGACTCTACCGCCACCACATGGTCAGTGGATGCAACTGCAGCTGCCTGTACTCAATTCCATTTAACCTGTAATTTATGTGATGATAGAAGACCATTTGTGGGATTTCGTTCTCTGTGAAGGATGTGTGTGATTTATGTCTTTAATACCCTGGAATGCTGCCTGCAGTACAAAAGCAGCTACTGTAGGTTTTGGAACACAGCCCTTATCTTCCGAGCAGCTTGTGTAATAAAACATTCAGGTCTTGTGTTTTTCTAAGAGTGGAACTTGGAACTGTCACAATGAAGTTACGAAAGTCATGTGGGATGCTTCTTTTTAGCCTCCTGCTTTTTTAGTAAAAATATTTTAATATTTAGAAAATACGTTCAGCATAACACATGTGCTACATGTCAAAAAAACCTTATCTGGTTAGTGAACTATAAGAAATTTAGAATCTAAAACATAATTACGAGTCCCAGATTTAAACTGGGTCTCAAACGTGGACCACCAATCAAATGTGTTGAGTTAAAAGAACTTGGGTAACATGTGTGTCTCCCACAGGCCCTGCACAGAGGTCACAGCACGGACAGTCTTTCTAATTCTTCAGCCGTACGAGCAATGGAGCCTGTGAGTCACTTACTCTCACATTACAGTCTAGCCTATCAGATGTCATCTGCTTCCTCTCTTCTACTCTCGGTTTCCCCTTCATGTGTTCTTCTGTGTGGATGTGTGTGTGGATGGGCACAGGTGACAGACCTCCTGAGAGAGCAGCTGTACCTTCAGTCCGAACTGGGGTGCGAGGCTGCCACGCCCACTTCTGAACGCTCATCTAGGGCATCAAGCCCTGGGAGATTCAACCGAACGCTGGAGTCGTGCTCTCCTTCACCAAAGCAAGGTGGCATTTACCGGGCCACGCTCAACCTTACGCCCTCTGTTCCTCCACGAGCTGGAGCGGAGGTTCCTCAGCCCGTATCTCCGCAGGAAACGGAGCAAAGCATCTCACCTACTTCCTGTGAGTTAAACCGAGATGATGTTGAGTCTCCGCTGGATGGTCGCAGAAGCAGGACGACAGAAGACTGCAGTCCCACAGAGTGGAGGAGCAGAAGTGGAGGCCACAGTGACCTGCAACATCTCATCCAGGAGGTGAGGAAGGAGAGCGAGAAGATCTCTGTTGACGACACATTGTTGAGTTCTGCTGATTTGTTGTTAGGCAGCATCACAACCCTTTGCAAACTGTTGCTCTGGTATCAAACTTTCTAAACAGTAAATACATGTTATGTGTGGGCCATCTTGTGCACCTCTAATGACACGTACCAGCCAATGAAAGTTCTCGAGTTTCGCTGAGCTGGAGAACAGAGATACAGTCACTGTTTCTTTCGCCTGTGTCAGATGAAAGTGGAAAAAACAGTCTGTGCCGGTCTAAACAGCGTGTGGGTAGTCGTAATGGTTTTTGGTGTTGTATGATGATTGACAGATTCGCTCATGAAAGTTCATGCATCAGATTTAACTGATTTACGAGTATGGCATCATGGTCCAGCATCTTCGCTCTAGGGGGAACTTGGATGGAACTGGAATGTTCTGTGGAACGTTCTGTGGAATGATGTAACTGCCTGGCAAGACCCGCTGTTCCTCATCACCGCATCACTGTGTGTTTGACACGTCACTTTTCATACATGAAGAGCAGCACTTAGAACATGTTAATCACCTCTTGGGTCTATGCCGCTGTTGATCTGTGATAGTGTCTTTTCTCGTAGCACTGTGTATATATATATATATTAAACCAGGTTTTCCTGCATCTCACATGGTTCTGTTTTCTGCCATAGATTAAGGAGAGCATCGCTAATGAAATCCGACAGGAGATTGTAAACGAGCTCCTGGCTGCTGTGTCCCCTCAGAGGTCTCCTATTCCTGCCCGGAAACCCCCCGTGTAACCGTGGTGACAGGCTTCAGGTTTGTTTTGATGAAACGCGTTATGCAAATACAGATGTGTTAAGCACCGAGTGTAAAGTGTAATGTGAGGTACAATACCTTTTTCTTGTTGGTAAATAACATTTATTGATTGATTTATTATTTATTTACATCCATTCGTCAACAACGCAAAAAAGCAATTAAAGCAATTTGAAACTTTCGTCTCTCTACCAACATATCTGTTTGAAAAATTAAATTGCAGGTTCCTTCACGTACGTTGAAGTCAAACGACGCCAAACTGACATTTCCCTGAAAACTGGGGTGAGATAAGGAGATTGTGGTTCACACTGACCCGTTATATACTTACTCAATAACTGATTTTTGTTAATTTCTTGGAAAATTGACTGGTATGATTTTTTGGGAATTGTCAGTTTGGCTTAATTTGACTTCAACAAACATAATGGAGAGTAAGTAACATAAGCTAACACCACATCATTTATGTGTTCAAACAGAGAAAGTGGTAGACGGGTGAAGTTACGGATTGCAGCTTTAAGATGCCGCCTAGGAAGGCAGCTGCCTTTGTAGCAGACAAAGCAGGTCGCAAGGTTTCGGAACCGTCTTCAATCTGTGTCGCTGTTTTGCTTCGTTCAGCAGGTGTGAAGAGGGAGTCCTGTCACACTGAACACTGGTTTAAGCCTTGCACTGGGAACAGCCCAGCACCCTGAACTGGTTCTGTCTGTGAAGTGCTTTCACACGCCACTGCTGCAGGAATGTCTCTCTGCTACTGCCTTGTCTGAACTCGTCTGAACCTCCAGAGGGCACGTGACTTACTGTGGTATCCATCTGGTACATATTACAGAAATGTAATGAATATTTTGGGATGTATTTAAGTATGTGATGCTGGTCTTGTTGAATGTCTGCGTTGATTGTAAATCAACACCTGTGGGTGGGAAAGCTTTGTGTGTGTGTGTGTTTTTGTCCAGGACAAAAATGTCTGCTGTAATCAGGCTTGTTTTCTAATGCAGCCTGTGTGAGACGCTAACTGTGCAATATGTACAAGTGTTTTCACCCAAACTTGAACTGACCAATCACAACTACTGTTCTGCTGTTCTATAATGCATACGGCTGTCTTCGTTTCCTGTTTATGTTGATAGTCTGTCACACACTGTATGTATAGATTAGACACTTTCCTTTTTTAGGCACATTTATAGACATTTTCCTGTGAGACAGAAAGCACTAAATTCTTTGCGTTCCAGAATTCCCTTAAAAGATGTTTTTTATTTGTATACACAGCAGCTAAGAGTCTGTCCGATCTGCTGTCCTGATTCACAAAGCAAAGATTTAAAAGTATTTGTTTTGCTTTGACTTTGTGAATAGGAGAGAACAGAGGGATTTCATTTCAATGATGTTGTTGTTTTTGTGTCTGTGCTGTAATGAGTTGTAATACTAATTGATTTATATGATCTCCATTCACCTGGGATGCATGAGGGATAATCTTTAATGCAAATCATTAATAAAGATTTATTTATTTTCTACATACGTTTGCCGACCCATCGTTTTGTTCGGGCTGCTGGAGGTGATGGATTGTGTGCAAACAGTCACGTTTGTCAGTGACGAATTCCAGATTTACAGCAACTTGCGATCTGTGACGTGACATTCATTACAGAAGATGAATTCATTACAGTTCGTAAATTAAAATACATTTTCACAGTAATGCCCCTCTTGAGGTTAAAATCGTGCTTCACATTTGTGACACGGGTCACAGTGTTAATGGTGTTCCTCCTCCCTCCTGCTGGTTTAGTCACGTAACATGAAGAAAATACCTGGGGTCAGAAATATGATGTTGATACATAATTCCGTTGAGCCTGGTGTTTCCATGGAAACATGGCTGCGAGATAGCACGGGTTTGTGGGAGAGTTTGATATCGTGGGCAAGCTTGAATATACTCTGAGGGTGGCCATTAACATAAAAAGCACACATTAGAGCTAAGAAATGTTGATATATATAACATAAAGAGGTTACATGTCACTAAATAAACTTGAAGATTATGTGGGATTTCCAGCGTTGCTTGTACTTCAGCCGTGTCCAATAAAGCACATCAAGATATTGTCCTGTTTGTGGAGGAAGTGTACAGTAGAGACATGCTAAATATTTAGAAAACTAACTTTATTACAGCAATTATCACATTTCACTGAATATTGTCTCACTAGGTTAAAGAATATTGTCTTATTTAACACAGTCACGGCTGTTCCTGGACTCACAAACAGTCTCTTGGACAGACATCACCAGACATCCACCCGAAGCTTTCTCATCGAAACTTGTTTCACAATCATTTTGGCCTCCTGCACGACACAAACCTCTGCTGTTTAGATTTATTCAGCTGGTTGTGAAATAAAGCAGATCTGTTAAACCTTTCGCAGAAGGACCGGCAGACGCCCTTGGATCGGGGTAATAAACAGTAACGGGTTTGTACCGTGTTTCCCAAGAGATGTTAATTATGCTACGCTCATTACCTTTCTGATATTAGCGGCCCCTCGGTCATGAGGTCAGGATAGGTGCTGTGGTACGGTTTGCTCCAGAGGTGACAGGGTGACCTGCTATGGGTTAATTTCTCGGGGTTATTACGATCTTGCTGTTCAGACTAACCTCAGATTACATCACCTTATTTTGTAAAATCGTGTTTGTTTAATCCAGCAGCCCAGCGACCAAAGGAATGTGCAGTAAGAAAACAACTTGTTTTAGAATTGTGTGTTGGGTTGTGTTGCTATGGCTACTGATTTCTGAGTTACACTGTTCCTTCAGCCTAACTGGTAGAGCACGCGTTAGCAGCACCGAGGTTGTGGGTTCGAATCCCAGGGAACACATACTGATCAAATGTATGCTTGAGTGTGCTGTAAGTCGTTTTGGATACATGTAAATGTAAAATTTTCCTTATAAAATCTGAAGTAGTTATCAGTTAATTCATTCAGATATAAATACTTATGTAGACAACGATTAGTGTTTAAAAATTGCGTTATATAGCCAAATTCACTCGTGAAAAATAAGGGCAGTGAAATGCGCGTTCACATTATAATCTGTGTAGTGTGAACTTTAAGTTTTTCAGTCTGTATGTCATTGTACAAACTTTTGTTACAGTATGTTCTGGGGGGGGAAACGTATTTTTACTGTTTCGCTTCCATAAATATCTCAGATTGTCTCTTCAGGCCGTGTTTTAGACAGGCCACAGGCTATTGAACTATTTCAGAGCGAGCAGGTGGATCGATGGCAGTTATTTTAATGGCAGATATCCAGCGGCCTAAACACACAGCACAGGTGGCGTCTGTCCCGGGTCCGAGTGACGATCAATACTGTCACACTTTAAACCATTACACCTAATGTTGCACCAGTATTTACCTTCTATAGCCAGCAAAATAATGGCATTACTTTCCATCCTACAGCCTTAAAAACAATTGCTTTAGTTCACGTGTTTAATAAAAGGCTCACGAATAAGTGAAATGATAATTTCATATATTTAAAATAATTTTGAGTTTTTCTGTAAAGCAACTCTGAAACGTCATGTATTGTAAATGATCAGATCTTGCTTTGTTTGGTATAAATGACCATGTCTGTGAAACCTGGTTTTATATTTTATAAGCTTTGCACAAGTATTAAATCAATTACACTTTCATCTTAAATACGTCAGTTCATTACAGCTACATCCTCTCTGCCTAAAAATAACACGGCTGGTTTAGCGGGACAATGATTTATTCCCATCGTCCAAGAATCTCTGAATAATTAAAATGCAGAAATGAAGCGTCGCGGTGATGAAGGCGTTGTGCGTTTTACAGAACATCATCTCGTCGCGCAGTTTAGCCGAGACCGTGAAGCGAAATCCGGCCACGTGATGCGCAAACTGCCGGCAGCATCCTGAATCAGGATCATCAATAATGCAGCGAGCATCGGCCGGTCCCGACGGAGGATTAGATTGCATTACTGTGAGTGTTGCTGATGACGGTGAGACAGAGCAGAGAAGCCTCCCGGATCAGACGCACAACTCGCGCTGAGCAGCCGCGCAGCCGCGCAGGGACGGACATCTTCAGTGAGTTTTCTGGGACACTGGACCGCAGAGAAGTGAGTGAGGCAACACATGCGGAAAGTGTCTGTCCTGCTGTCTGCGTATCCGTGCCTGACTCTCTCTCTCTCTCTCTCTCTCTCTCTGTGGAGTAAGGGAAGGCGGGCCGTTCAGAAGGGAGAGGAAATCGCAGGGTCTGATAAGTAGGGTCCAGTTTGTCTTTCTCCATCTCTCTCCATCAGCTCGCTCTCGACATGGAGCCGAACAGCCCCAAGAAAATCCAGTTTGCAGTTCCGCTCTTCCAGAGCCAGCTGGATCCGCAGGCGGCTGAACATGTAAGTGGAGAGGGCTTGTTTATTACATTGCGCCTAATGGAGACCGGCCTGCGGAGCTCCTGGGCTCCCCGGAGACGTCTTTAAAGCATCTGATGTGTGCAGCTTGCTGCCAAAATCAGTTTTATGATATGATGTCATAGATGACTTCGCTGCAGTGATTTTGCTCTGTAGATATTTATTTATTTAATTGTTTGCGTCTTTGTATGTGGGTCGTTGATGCATAATGTATTCATGGGCTTTAAGTAAAGATTTTGGGTTAACAGTTATATGACACGTTTATCTCAGATCCGGTATTTGGTCACTACTTTTACTCTTACTTTTCCACCAATTAAATCAGCCTTTTGTCTTGCCTCAACTTAATTTTAGAGGGTTCAGTGGTGGCACAATTGTACAGAATACACTATAAGATTTCTATGTTAGGTTTCAAGTAAAGCTGCAGTCTGTAGTTGTGGTTTTAAATGAGCAAAAATCAGTTACTGAGAAAGTACATAACAGATCAGCGCTCAAAACGGTCTCTTCACCTTACCCCGATTCCCAAAGTTTATAAAAATGGTTTATCATTTGAGCTGGTCCGATTTTCTGAAAAATTACAGTCTGTAATTGACCTGCAATTTTGGTTTGAACAGAGATGGGGGTAGAAAGGGGAAAGTTACAGATTGCAGCTTTTAAATAGGCCATGAAAGGAGCATGCTCAGTAATGTTAAAACAACAGTTAGTAAACAACCCTTGAAATAGTTTTATTGTTACACCACAGGGAACGTCAAACTTGCGCTTTGGTGCAAGATGAGCATTCCCCATTTTTGCGATGCACCGAATCTCCTCTGATGTAGAAAGTGAAAGCAAAACATGTGCTCCAAAACAATCATGCGTCACAAAAAATGTTTTTTCCGTGAAATTGTCGAACATGCAGCGGAATAGATTTGTGTGCTAGCTAGTGCTGGACTGTTGATGATGTCAGATTGACCAATCAGTGGCCGTCTCTCGGTGTCAGGGTGTGCTGTTATATCTGTCAGGGTGAGCATGTTACATGCATGTGCCACCTCTTATGACTTATAGTACCAGAGTAAGATGTTGTATCATCTCTCTCTCTCTCTCTCTCTCTCTCTCTCTCTCTGCCTGACCACAGATTCGCAAGCGCAGGCCAACTCCAGCCACTCTGGTCATCTACAACGAGCCCAGTGTTTCAGGTAAGACCCCACCTAACCCTTCACCATGACTAACGCTTTATAGTGACTGAAAAAGCTGCTTCAACCAATGGCCTAATGAGCTGAAGCAAACAAGCGTCTCTGTTTAACACAAATACTCGTGAATGAAGATCAGAGTCTTTTCAGAACAGTCTGTCTCTTATGAAATAGGACACTGAGTTCTTTACAAATCTCTAACTGCACGTCTGCTTTGGTTGACTGTGTTATCCGTGGAAATAATGCATTACACAGCGTGGTCTCCTGGCTGCTCTGTCACAACTATACAAGAGTTTCTTAAAGCTGCAATCCGTAAGTTTTGCCTCTCTAGCGCCACCTCTGTTTGAAACAGAAACGGCAGCGAACTTTACGCACTTTTCTTTACATGTTGAAACTGATATTTCCTGGGAAATGGGCTGTGACAGCTGAAATAAAGTGTAATTAAGGTGAAGAGGCTGTTTGAACACAGAGTTGTGGTGTGCTTGCTGATTTTTGTTCAGTTGTAACCAGAAAAAGTTGCAAACGAAAACTCGTTTGGTGGTGCTGTTCAAGGTTTGTTTTCTGCTCCGTTGAACAGAGATGCACTTACACACAAACATGTTTACGGTTGTACAGGTTCAGCTTTATTGTTTTGAAAACAGCCCTCTCCAGTTTTCTGATATTGCGAGAGGAAATGTGTCCATCTGGTTTAGAGGACAGCATGAGAGGTTTCCCGAGGTCGTGTCTGATTCTGTGCTTGTAATCTAGCCCTGAGTAAGAACAGCACAACACACTGTGAATGTGGCAATGGTCAAAGAGCTGCTATCAGCACAAATGAGCCGCCTATGGCGTCAGCATATGGGATCAGCCAGACTGTTGTATCCCAGTTCTGTCATCTTTTAAAGCCACGTCTTCAAACCTCAATATCTCCAGATAAACGTTATCTGAAGGTTAAATTCTGGGTTTTTGAGACTTTGTGCTGATATTCACATACAGCCGTTCACTAGTATGAACATGTCGGGATTGGGTTTGACTTCCTTTGTATTCAGGAATTGAATTTGAATTGGTCTGGCCACACCCACCAGGACGTTAAACTGAAATGACAGGACGAAAATTTGAAAAATTAATTTTTACTAAACATCCCATTTATTGTCTATTTGTTGTCCAATATGTACAGTACATTTCTTTCCCTTTTAGTACCAAAATACTTTCATTTGCTTTAAATATGAAACATTTAAATAATAAATACTAAGGTTGACTGAAGCAATAAGGTGCACAAAACCTACAAATCTTTAATAGTCTAAAATCTTTAAAAGTCTGTGTTCATTGATTTGACATAAATTAAATTAAATGAATAATTTTAAACTACACTTACAGCAGTCTAAGGGTTCATTTGAATTGTATTCAGTTATAACTCTACTTCTTACATTCAAATACAAATTACAATCCCACCTCCAATGTGCTGAATTAATTCAAATGATGAATTCAGTTCTGGATGTGCACAACCCCAGAGCGTCTGCAAGCAGCTCGTTGGAAGGGAATATACTGCAGCCGTACCTGGTGATTTTTGCCATTAAATCTATATTATCTTCAGAAAGTTAATCAGTTTTCCATACGGGTGCAGAAATAATAGTTTTCCACCTAAGACAAAGTGTGTTCACATGAGATTCAGAAGAAAACATGATCATCTTATGTAATCTTAATCCACTCAGCAGCCCAAGAGTCTGTTTTACAGAAATGTCAATAATTCCAGTACAGAGTAAAGATAAATCTCGCTGTAGATGAGAGCACATGAAGGCCTCCACCTTCCCAGTCATTCCCAGTATTACCAGTAGGAAATAATGTCAATGAAAGAATCGTGCCAGAAGCAAATTGGTGTTTGGCATAATTAAGATTTAATTGTGAATGTTTACAGTTTGTTTTGTTCACATTGTTTACTGTTGATGGAGAGGTGATGAGGTTTGCCAGAAATGCTATTCATTTAGACATTAAGACTTGTGGCACAAAACTACATTTCCCATCATTCTCTGCAGTTGCTGTTTGGTCCATGTGATCATGAAGCTGTAATGGAAGGTCAGGGGTCACTGTTTTTCAGGGAGATACTCTGACTGGGACTCCCAGATGGGGCCCACCATTGGGGGTCTGGTAATTGTCCAGCAGATACCCGAAACAAACAGAGGCCCTTGTGTTGTTTCAGAGAGCTGACTGGTACTCAGAGATAGGGCCTGTATCCATCAGGGTTTGTGCCTCACACCTCCGGTCTGTAATCCAGCTGTCTCTGTTCTGCACTGCTCTTGGCTCATTCATGACCATGTTGTTGTCTGTGACTTGGCAGTTCTGCAGGTCTTCGTGAGGAAGCAAACCATCTTGCTGAAGCCAGCATTACCATCTGCCAGTTCTGCCTCAGAAGAGGGCCTTGTTATCAGCTTATGAAAAATATCTAGCTTCCTCTGACTAAAAATGTTGTTCTCTGTTGCCAGGCGTGTGTTACTCAGCGGAGGTACACGCTCTCCAGCAGAGCCATTCAAATCTAACAAATGATTAAAGCAGACGTGTTCATTTTAACTTCATGCAAACATTAAACCTTACAACTTAAAACTATCTGCCGAGGAGTCCCACTTTTGTGGCTTTTCCACAAACAACAGCTAATAAACGCATAACCGCACACAAGATACCCACTAGAAGTACCCATAAGTCCTACCCACTAAAAAAAACTTTAATAATGCGATAAACAAGAACATAATCAGATAACAGGCTGATAAACAACAGTACAGACTGAACGGCGAGTGGTTGCTGTAGAATTGCTGTAGCAGTTTTTGCATGGAGAACGACTGTTGGTTTTAAATGGAGATTGTAGGGGCGTGTTGAGGAGGTGGAAACGCACAGAGCTGCATTCACAACACAAGCACCTCTTTGTTTGGCTGGCATTTCTTCTCTAATCCAAAACATTTGGAAAAGGTCCCTCATAAAGACAGTTTTTGAAGCTTCGTGGACTTGCGTCACACGAACGCTCGTTGTCATAAAACTTGGCGCTGCGCGGCTGTGAGCAGGAGTTGATGTTGAGCAATTTGGCTTGTTAATGCAGTTTGAGTTGTAATTTGCTGCCGCATTCGTGGTCCAAACCTGCGGCTTTGGCAGGTACTTTTTGTGCTATACATCTCTGTAATCATCTGCTCATGAGTGGAGCCAGTGGACTTATAAACGCAGAGCTCTCCTGGTTCCTGTGGGTTCACTGTGTACCTGTGTTTCTACTTAATATCACAACTGAGGCCGTAACCCAGCGTTTCTCAGACTCCATATAGAGACTTAAGTGGCTGTTAAGTGGAGGAGCAGATGTACTCTCAGATTTAAGAGAAATCAGGGGCGTAAAAATTGATCTTTCCACCTTAAACAAGTGTAGTGTCAGTCCACTCCAGTGATGATACACGCTGCTCACAAATACATATTAGTTCTCATTGTATGAATACAAAACACAGACTGTAGTGTGTGTGTTTTTCTTTTATTTGGCCTCACGTCTTGTGCTACAAATGGAACCATAACTTTTTACAATTGCTTTTAACCACGTGCTTCCAAGATGAGTCTCAGTGGATGTAATTTAAAATGTGTAACGTGTTCATTTTGAACAATATACAGTATAGTTTGGGATCCATATGCGTGTGTGTGATTACTTAACCCTATATTGGGGGCAAATTTGTAACCAAAAGTAAAAAAAACCCTGACAAATCTGAGCAAAACCTCTTTTTCGGGACGTCCTCATTTGTAAAAAAACTAAAAATATATGTATTTAATATATGTATAAAGTATGTTTTAATTGTATAAATGCAGAATGTTTTTTGTTTGGGTTTCAGTTATAGTGTTAAAACAATAGAAGTCTACGGAATGTCTCTATTTAGATCTATTTACAGTAAATGTGTGTGTGTGTGTTATATAATTGGTTATATAATGTGGTTTATGGGGGGTTCTGTAGTGTATATAGAAAATACTTTTATTTGAAATGGATCTTTTTATGAAACATGAAATCTAATATCTCATAAGTTCATATACACACACATTTTACGGTTAGATAATAGCACACCAATAGTACAGTATATCACTGCAAGACCATTTTTTGCTCAGCAAGCCAAATTTCTCATTAAACATAATATTCAAAACTGAATTATCATTCGATAACAAAATATTAGGTTTACAGAGAATGATATTAGATGATATATCAGACAGCTTTGAGCTTTCAGATTGCCTCTCAGAAAAGCAGACCTGCTCCAGATACACAAATGTCCCGAAGAGCCAATGAAACAAAATTGGCTGTGTGGAAATTTTTTTGTCTAAAGAAGTTTTCGTGCAATACAATCTGCTAACAAAATTGGATCTAGGATTCTAAATGTAGCCACAATTTTCTTCCAATTTCAGTTTATGAATGTTTTTGGCACTTTACATGAGAGGTGTCACAATATATGGGTATTGATAATATCTACACAAAAATAATAATAATTATGATTATTAATATCATGAATAATTCTACACCAGCAGCTGGTTGGTGCTCCAACATGGCGCTGTTGCTCCCGTTTAACATTTTTGCCTTAAGAGCCACAACAATCACAAACAATCACAATCACAACTCATAAACAAAACTGAGGATGAACTGATATCATTATGAAGTTTTTTATTTTAATTGATCCCGCAGTAATACTGTTATCGTATTATGCCTAATAGCCATGACAACTGTGTAGTGAATATCTGATACCATGACAGGGATATTGGCAATAATCTGTCAGATGTGCCTCTGATAGACAGTACACAGAAACAATCTATCTGTTCTTTTTTGTGCTCTTCAGGAGATGACAAACAGACTTCAGGCAGTCAGACGGAGGTGAGTGCATTCTTCTGTCTACAGTAACAGGATCAAGGTCAACACATTAACAAGCGTTAGATTTGATCAACCACACTCCTGTCTCCACCAGCTCTCTCTCAGACATCACAGTCTGTTTTTCAGCTGTCTTAGTGGACGTGAAGCCTCTGGCTTCTGCTGTCCAGAGCTGTAGCAGCTGTAAGACGTGCAGCTGAGGGCTTTGGTACGAGATGGATGGAGCTCTGATGCACTTCTTATTGATTGATCTCCTGATAAGAGTGAAATCAGATCGTTCATCTCACGCTGTGTTTTCATGTTGTCCGCACCAGGCCTCGAACACCCAGCTGTCCCCCGCCCAGAGAAAACAGACCGTATACACACCACCCACCATGAGAGGTACGAGCCTGCACCCACCCAACCACACCACCTCCATGTTCACTTATATAACGTCTTGTATCTTGTATCTATATCTATATATCTATATCTATATATCTATATCTATACATCTATATCTATATATCTATATTTGTCTTGTATTTCTATAAAAGGGGTTATCTGATGTCACAAAACATTACAGGTTTCTTTAAATCCGTTGCTGAGTGCTGCGTACAGTGTTTGTGCTGTTGTTTAACCACCAGAAGTATGTCATTGAGGAACTGTTAGTTTACAAGATTAACAAGATATTAAATAATACTAACCTATATTAATCTATAGAATGATTATAGAAATGAATATGTATAATTAGTCTTTTTTATGATTTCTTCATATGTTTGTTTAGTATTGTATGCAGTATACTGTATAAAGTCGTTCTACATGGTGGGGACATGACAATGTACTGCATAGTAGCAGTGACTCATCTATGCCATCTGTGTGTACAGTGTGTGTACATTTCATCATCTCATCCACTCCATTAACACTTACACTACACAAACACACAGTGACACATTCAGCCCACACAACACACACTGCTCAAGCTTATAGATCAGTGACTAAAATTAATGCACCTCCTCTTACATGCATCATATACATTACCAGCCAACCGTGTGAACACAGTTCATTTACAGTATCTTTTTGCTTAAATTCTTATAATAATCACTTGTGTAGAAAAACTTTAAATTATAAAACTTCATAAACTTTGTCTGTCTCTCTCATATGTATAAAATACACGAGCAGGTGTGTCTAAACTTTTGACTGGTGCAGCCGTCCAACTGTTCTTTAAAATCTTGAATATCATTCATGGAAATGTCCAGTAAAAACATTCACTGATTTCACAGTTTTATTTAAGATCTGCTCTGTATTTATTTCATGATTTGATTCTTTAGTTTCCTCAGCTGGACTTGAGCTCTCATGTTGTCAGGGTCCTGGATTCTTGTTCTGAGTTTCTCCTAGTTCCTCTGCCAGGACCCTGACAGTCCCTGTGTTTTGTGTCTGAGCATGATGTCTAGATCCTGACTCAATCCTAGTCCTGGTTCTTGTTTCTTGGAGTCAGGATCTGGACTCATGCTCTGTGTCTTGTCTTTGTTTGCATTGGCCATGTGCTCTCTGACCCCGCCCCCTTGTTTCCTTGTTAATCCCGGTTTTAGTTAATTTTCTTCACCTGTTTTCCTTCATTACCCCTCTTAGTTCCTTCCCTATTTAATGCCTCTGTGTTTGCTGTCTTGTGCTGGTCGTTGAATGTTTCTTGTGTTTGTGTTCATTAGTTTATGTTCAGTTCTTTGATTTGTTCCCCCTCGAGGGAGTTTTTGTTTAAATAAAGTCTTGTTTATTTGTAAGCTGTTTGGGTTCTCACTGTGAGAGAAGCAATATAGCTGACTGTGTTTCAGGATTTAGTGTTTAAATATGTCTGATGGGTGGAGGCTGTACTCTACAGTCCCCGTAAATCATGCCACAGTGGTTTCCCAGCGGACAATTTTAGGTTGTAGGAACGTTTCCCTAACATTTCCATTAAGCAACAAAAAATTTTTATTTTGAACGTTTTAGGAATGTTCAAAACATTCAGTTTTTTAGATGTTGGATTAACGTTATTGCTTGGTAACATAACCAGAACACAATAATTTTTTAATTACTTAACGTTTGTAAAACATTTTGCTAACAGCTTAAGAAAAACGTTTTTGATATATGATATGTAATGTTCACAAGATCTGCTAAAGTTACTGCAAGAATGTTTTTTGATAACTTTGAGAAGACTTTCAGAGAACATTACCCAACATTCTGGGAACGCTTACCGTTAGCTGGGGTTTTGTTGCAGAACTGCTCAGAACTGCTTTCCTGCAGCATTATTTGCATTAGTCAAATGGGTGCTAAAACAACACATGCATCGCATGTAAATAAAGTGGATGCGCCGCTGTTTACATGCGTCCACTCACAGCGTGTCCATTATAAGATGCGTCTACTGAAAACATTTCCTGTGTTACCCTGAAAGCAGGAATTCCTAGAGACCAGCAAGTTAATTCAGACATCTCAACAACCAGCTAAAAGTCCATTAGTTTTATTTTGCACAGCTGTACTGCACTACTAGTTAAAACTAGACAAATGTGGCATCTTTCTGTAATAAAGCAGAGGCAGGGAGAGAGTGGTTGAGTCTGCCTCGCTGGCTCATAGGCAAGGCCGTTTCCTGGCACAGACGTGCTAAGTTCACATTAGCTTGTATTGATTGTAGTGAGGGAGGAGAGAGATGTATTGATCTACAAAAGATGCTTTTAAGTGGACAGCCTGCAGGGGCAGTTTTTAACAACACTCACTCAGCATTCTGCTGGTCATTGCAAGGCAGAAACAGCTAAAGAATTCTCCCAACTAACAAGGAATGTTCTCAGAACATTGGTTGACGTTCTCTAAAAGTTCCCTTAAAGTTATTAAAAACATTCTTGCAGTCATGTCAGTAGAACGTTTTGAATGTAGTATAACATATATATCGAAACATTATTCTTAAGTTGTCAGTGGAACGTTTTAAAAATGTACTGAACTAAAAACATTTTAATGACGTTCTTATAACCAAGCAAATTGTTAATACAATGTTTGAAAAACTGCCTGTTTTAATGTTTTTGTTACTTAATTGAAATGTTACATAAACATTCTTACAATCTAAAACTGTTAGCTGGGTTGCTGGTATGTTAAGATGTCCAGCTAGATGTGGGCCGTGCTTGACATACTTCAGTGATGTCGGGTCAGTTCATTTGTGTAAAGCTGTATTGTCGAGGTTCTGAAAGTTCGGAAGGAAAATGCAGCTGCTAACTCCGTGTAAGTGACGGGTTGAACTGCTGAGTGTTGTTTCTGATGAGCTGTACTGTTCATTTCTGTAGCTAAATGAGTCTGCTTTAGTTTTGCATGTGTTTCTGATAATATTTGCTTTGTCTTCGTCATGTTTTGAGTTTTATGGCAAATTCTTTTATGTCACACCAGAGCGTCAGAGTAGCTCAGAGCTTCTGAAAGCTCTTACTGTAAGATGTTTAATCTGTATCAGTTTACAGTACATCAGCTCTCTGCTCTCACACAGTCATCAAGAGATATTGTGCTGTTGATGAAAACCAAGAACTGAATTTAAGGTTGTACGTTTCCATATAATTTTTATGAAGTAACAAAAACGTTAAAAGTATTATTTTGAAAGTTCTAGGAATGTTCAAAACGAACAGTTTTTTAGATGTTGTGTTATTGTTATTATATATATATATATATATATATATAAAATATATATAACAATATCATATATATCAAATATGATACATTCTACATTGCTGTAAGAACTTTTAATAACTTTGACAATGTTAGCCAACGTTCTGAGAATGTTCCCTGTTAGCAGGGTAGACGCTTAATTTAATGTAAATAGATGCATTTTGAGATATAAATATATTAAATACCATCAAAAGGCTAATACTATAGAGAAAAATATATTTTTAACTCAGCCCATCCAAATAGTAAAACGTAGATATATACATAGATACATTATACAGCATGCATGCATCTCATAAATCACTCATTTCGCATTTCATGGTGGATCGTTGCGTGTACTTAGATTGATTTCATACATGTGGATGTGGGTCACTGAGTTCTCACACTGTTACAGTACACACACTGCACGCTTGTGTGTCCCGTGTTTAATGCAGAGCTGCAGCTGGTGGTGGAGCAGCATTTTCAGAGGCAGGAGCAGCAGGAGGCGGGGCTCTCTGACAGCCCAGACACGCCCAGTCCAATCACAGTGCAGCATTTTGCCAACGCAGCTCAGCGGGCCAATCACAACAGCTCAGAGCATAATGGCAATGAGTCTTATGTCAGTTCTGAGGGGCAGCTGGGGAAGAGTGGGGCTGGGGGTAAGTGCGAAACTGGAGAACCGCGACAGTATGCGGTTCCTTCAAACGACAGGGGACCTGAGTACCCTAAATGAACAACATTAGTAAATAATGAAATAAAATATTATTTATAGTAATTATATGTCGCCATTGACTTAATCGGTATTGTTCCACAAAAACACAACATTTCC